>CAUZXS010005954.1:0-150157 GCA_963585895.1 Sepioteuthis lessoniana
TGCCATTTATTTTAGAACAGTTACTGGCCACTAATTGCCATGGGTGAGTCGGAATTGGGTAGGATATCAGAGGTTGTCGTTGTTGCGGTTGGGTGAGCTGGCAGGCGCCGGACAGCTTCAGTGATTTCCGCATGCATCCGTGGCTAAAACATTATCCCACGGGCAGTATTTAGGGTGTACTGGATGCCTAAGTAGGACCTTTGTGCCCTGACGACCATCTCTGGCCTCAGTTTTGTCGGTATGATGAGACGTATTCCTAGATAAGCTAGTCCATTTTATGTGGCTTGTTCATCACAGTATGGCCAGTATTCCCTGATATTGAGTGCACTGTCGTTTTTGTCAGCTGGCCAACTTTTTTTGTGATTTCTATTAGTACTAACAATGTCATGTCCTGACCAGTTTCCTCCTTGATCTGTGCGAGGCAGTGGTCAGAGACGAAGTAGTGATCTTCCAGTTCAAACTTTTCCGTGAGCTCATGTATTTCGAATATGGTGGCTTTGTCCTCCCCAGCTGTCTCAGTGGCTGGCAATGAGGCTTGTGATAGTGTGTCACTGATATACGCTGTACTCCACGTCCAGAGAGTATTTCTGAAGTCAAAGCCACATTTGTTGCAGTCGCTTTGGGCTGGTGTGGATGGTTTTCGACAGTATAGTCTCCAGTGGTTTGTGGTCGGAGAATACTTTCACCTTCTCCTTACCGAGGATGTACTACTCAAAACGTTCTGCAGCGAACACAATGGCGAGGCATTCCTTCTCAATTTGAGCATAGTTTCACTCTGTTTTAGTAAGTGCTCTGGACCCATATGCGATGGGGTGTCCACCCTGCTTTATTACAGCTCCAAGACAAACCTCTGAACTATCGCATTCCAGTGAGACTTCCTTGTTAACATCATAATATTGTTGACTGGAGCTTGGGTGATGAGTTCTTTAATCCTACTGAAAGCCATTTCATTTTGTGGCAACCAGTCAAATACAGAGTCCTTGTCCAGTAGGCGTCGCAGCGGTTCACATACAGTGCTTAGTTTGGGTGTAAACTTGGCAAGGTAGTTTGCGACCCCCTAGGACTCTCTGAATGCCTTAGACATCTGTGGGGCATTGCATCTGCGAAACTGCCTTAATTTTCTACGGGTCTACTGCTAAGCCCTGTGCACTAAAGATGTGTCCCATGTAACTGACAGAAGTTTGTTTGAAGTTTAACTTTTTGAGGTTGAGTTTTAAACCCTTTTCCCGGCATCTTTCAATAAGTGCTCTGACTTTTGTCAGCCTCCGCATCATTCTCACCATATTATGGTGTCATCTGCGATAACTTGAGTGTTGTCCAGTCCCTCAAAACAGTGGTCGAGTCCTCATTGCCATTCCTCCGGGGCTGAGCTAATCCCAAATGGCATCCTAAGCCACCGTATCCTGCCAAATGGAGTCCAGCACGTATCAAGTATGAAGACGACTCATCCAGTGCAACCTGAAGAAACCCATCCTTAGCATCTATGACCAAGAAGAGCCTGGCCTTGTTCATCTTTGTTGCTATTTCCTCAACTGTTGGATTTGGGTAGTGGTTATGTTGGATTGCCTTATTCAAATGGTATGGGTCAATGCAGATCCTCAATTTGTGGGAATTTCCGAATGACAACAATGTTGCTGATCCAGGGTGTCGGTTCTGTGACCCATGCTATCACTCCTTGTTCAACCAATTCCTCCAGCTTTTGTTTCAACTCCATTTTGAGTGGTAGGGGAACTCTGCGGGGTTGTTCTGAACTGGTTTGATGTTTTTATCAATCTGTATTTTGTATTCTCCTGGTAGTCTTCCCAGCCCGGAAAATACATCTTTACAGTTGTCAAGAACACCCTTCTTGGTGAGTGATTTAACTTCGTCCAGGTGTCTGACACATTCAACGTTGAAGGCTATAAGCTGGAGTGCAGAGCTGGCCCATCCAGATAATAAGGATGGTGAATTATTATCCACTACTTGAAAATGGACTTTTTTCTTGATGCTGTTTGCTTCGCACCACAATGTTACAGCTCCCAGGGGTTGGAGAATCGAATTGTCATACAGCTTCAGCTTTATATGGGAGGGCTGTAAGGGTGCTGTGGTGAGGCGTTTGTAATTCACAAGAGCAAGAGTGCTGCAGCTTGCCCCAGTGTCAATTTGGAACTTGAGGGTTAGAGCTTTCTGGCCTCCTAAGGGGGATATGTGGATGTCTGCGTAGTAGTGTTTGCGGTCAGACAAAGGGTCCAAGGCCTATATGCTTTCATCACTGCTGGCAGGTTCGTCGTTGACGTAACGGACCTTTGCATGTGCTGACAGTTTATTGTTTGACCATGGTGTAGTCGTTATCGTCGTAGGAAATGGACACGGCGACACGAGTTCAAATCCTGGACGAGACCGATTGCATTTCACATAGCACTAATACCCTTGGGGAAGGTATGAATCCAATTATTCTCCCTCCAGCTATGGGTAAATAGTAGGACTGACTAGGTTCTTCAGCCTTGGTTAGGCAACTAGTCTAGGAGAAGGAAAAACTCTGAATTCAAACCTGTTAAACTCCGCTTAAAAATTGACCTTGTGTCATATCCTGCCCGAGCGGAGGGGTTGGTAAATAGTACCATGGTGGATGCGCTTGGGATTGGCACATCCTTGCAACATGGTTACGCTTTAAGCAGATTGCGCAGGTTAATCCATAGGCCTGACATTTGCCTTTGTCATGGCTTAATCCGCAGAATTTGCAGTCCTTGATATGCTTCCATCTCTGTTTTCTTTTTTCTGCTTTTTGGGCATAATGCACTGTTTCTGTTGTGTTTCTGCTGCCTATCATGTCAACTTGTCTGTCCCTTTGTTCAGTGCTCCAACATATATCTATTGTCCGGTCTAGTGTTAGGTCTGGTTCACTGAGGAGTCTGATCCGTATTTCTTTTTTATTTGTTCCCATCACTATCCGGTCGCGGAGTAATTCATCTTCCAACGTGCTGTATCTGCACGTTTTTATTAGTTTTCCCAGCTTGTTTAAATAGCAATCAAAACGTTCACCTATGTCCTGGTCGCATGAATTAAATACGTAGCGTTTGTATGTCGTATTTAATTTAGGTTCAAAATAGTCCAATAATTTTTTTATGGTGGAGTTGATATCCACACGTTCCTCCTCTGTCATGGGCAGATTTTTTATAATTTTTAAGCATTCCTTGCCAATGAGAGAGAGAAACGTTCCTACCTGGACTTTAGCCGGTTTGGTATCAATGCACATAGCGTCGGCGTAGTTCGTCCATGATAGTTTAAATAGGGACCAGTTCTCTCTCAAATCGCTGTCCATGTCCATTTTTTCCAGTGGCGGGATGGGGTAAGCCATTATTCCGAAGTATTATATCCGATTTGTGCCGTGTAATGATCCGGTCCGACTTCCGTGTTTTGTGTGTTCATGTGGTGTCCGAGGAGTAGTTGGATTAGTTTGCCGATACGTATACGCTATTTCAGTTATTTTCCGATGTAATGTGTGTTTATCCGAGGTGTGGAGAGATGACTTCGCTGAATGTAGAAAAAAAATCCCACTCTGATACCATGTTCTCTGATACCATGTGCCAATGGCGAGCGATAATGAATAATACGTGAACACATAAGCTATCTAGTAATGGAGTATCTTTATTTACATTCAAAGGAGCTAAACCTATGGGGCCATTTCATATCCGTGTTTTACGGAGCTATATACATCATAAAAGTGTGATTGCGGTAGAGAATTCAATAGCTTGCGAGGGTTATGAATCCACAAGGCATGCTGGTACAAACAACGTAATTCTCCTACCAGAGAATGTAAATCAAATGATGGGCATATGAAGTAGGAATACCCCAACAGTGTTTAAGAGCTCATTGGTGAGCGTCAGCATCCTGGAGACATTCCTAGTGGGCCAAGGGCAATCAGATAGCTACTTGGACAAACTTAGACCAGGAGTTTTTTTTTGCTTATTATCCTTCTTAAGGGCCTCATTTATCAACAAATAACATCTTTCCACAGATTAATATATGACATTTGTCTGGAGTGCTTTGGTGCAGTAATGCATAAAAAAGATAAAACTGAAGGAAAACAACTCTTTAAAGAAAGTTTATGATGCACCTTCATAATTCTAACTCCATAGCCTTCCATCCTAAGACCCATTCTATTTCCAAATCTCAGTTTTGAAAAATTCTAGTTGAAAATACCAATATAATAGCACACAATATTAATAAGCTACAACTATCCTTGAAGCTCTACATATAAAAACAAAAAATCAATAGAATTAAATTTTAAAATAGCAACAATGTTTTGAAATGCCTTTGGGTATTTTGTTTTTTTTAAATATTCCATATTTCTTGATGATATTCTATAAGAAAATTACAAGTTATTCTCTATATGGCTGTGTACCAGGATGGATAGTGGCTGAGGGTTTCCTTTTTTTTCCAGTGATCCCTTAAACTGTTGTAATAATAGAAGAATTGATTTTGTCATATTCTCATGTAAGGAACATGCAATGAATACAGCATTGCATGTTTTTCTGTGTGTTGGGAGAATATAAGAAAATTACAAGTTATCCTCCTAACAGCTGTGTATCCAGATGGAGAGTGGCTGAGAGCAGAGGGAGAAGGCAGGACAGAAGGGACTTGAGCATGTGACTTGGGCACGAAGAGAGGCAGAACCAAATAGGGTCTCCACAGAGGAGAAGTGAATAGTGTCTCCACAGAGCAGAAGCGAAAAGGGTGTCTATGAGACAGAAGCGACTAGGATCCCAATGTGGCAAAAGAGAGCCTGGTAACAAAGGGTGTAACAGACCATCCAACTCTACAAACAGAACCGACAGAGAAGACAATTTTGAGCCCTACAAAACCCAGCGTCCACAGCTCTCTTAAAACACAGCCTCCTGGACCATTGTTAAACACTCTACTCGCTGCTTTATCAATCAAGGCTATAGAAGAACTGTAATGTATATTTCATACAGGCTGTGCTAATAATCTAAGGAAGAAAACAATGATTATCCTTATTTTAAACAGCTCCTTTCTTTTTTTAAGCTTTCTTTATTTAATTCTCTGAATAAGAAAAGCAAGTTTCAAAAATATAATGTAGACTAATAGGGTTAACAAAATAAAATGTTTTTTCTTTGTCTGAAAAAAAGCAGAAAGTTTTATTAACTGGCTATTTTGGTTTCAGTAAATTGTTTCCATAAGATTGTTGTTCTCTTCTTTAGAGTGGGAGTGAAAAAAAAAAAAAACAGAAAATGAACCACTTCTATTTGAACAAAAGAAAAGGCAATTGTCCCAGTGAAGCATCATTTTTATTGCCTTTGCCAACAAATCACACAAAGACAAAAATTAATAACTGAGAAGACAAATGTGTGTTAGTCTCTCACAAAAAAAACTATTTTTTTAGTTATGCATGGCTTTGAGCCAATATGGAAAGAAAATAACATTTCTATGTAAATTTATGATAGTGATTATATATATGTATATACATGAAGATGAATCAATAATCCCATAGCCCACCACAATTTTTAGTGAAATAACAATCTGAAACTTTAACTGAATTAGATGAACAAGACATGTAGGACACTGCTGGAGATGTAAGGATGAACTCATAAGTGATATTCTCCCATGAACTTATATTCAATTTATAATGCATGTAAGTGTGTAACCCAGGAAAAGTGGCACAGAAAATTCCTTTAGAGCAATATACTTAAAATGCATTTACACAGAGTATAAAGCATAATATAAAGAATAAATTTTTTAGAGCCTATATTTGTATTGGTTGTCATTGTTTTTATCATCCAAATTCGTAAGATAACTATGAAATGGTAATTAGAATATATCACTCCTTCCTAAATAGAAACATCAATATCATCATACAATGATGATCCAGAAGGTACACAGATCATCCTGTGTATGACATACACTAACATTAATTATTCTTTCTTTTTCTAGACCGACATCACTTAATATCTGATAAGATATTTTTCTTTAACAAAATTTTCTGATTTTTACACTGACATTATCAGGTAGTAAAGAATATCTCAATTTTTTGAAGGCATCAAAAAAGGAAAATCTATTAAATTTTAATTGAATCTCATATCTCTGTTGCAACAATTACTGTACAATATCTCAACCAAAACACTGACACTAACATTTACACATCTACCAACTTTTTTAAAAGTTAATTTTCTTATCCCAAAGATACCAGACTTTTATTACTTCTCCTGGAATATTTTACAATCAAAATGGATATAATTAAAAAATATTTATTGCCTAAAACTATTCAGTATGTAAACTGTGTAACCAAAAAAGAAAAAAGTTTGGTTTTAATGTAAAACTTACAGAATTTGGCATCTGAATGTATTTATTTTTGAAGACAAACTAGACAACAAGAGGGTGATGGACGGAGCACTCAGTTACTAGCCAAAAGTTTGTCTTCATCACACACTATATCAACAAGCACCAAATATCATGATTTCTAACAGTTATGACAAGTAACCAGTAACTCAAGGGTCCCATTTCAAAATCAGTTGTTGGTGCTATCATCAGCTATTATCAGTAGGTTTTGTGGGGGTGGAGTTTTTAACCCTATGCCCAATTCTTTTTTTGTATTTGCCCACAGTTGTCATACTTTGCATTGAAATACATTAGATTACAAAGCAGCATCACACAGTCAAAAATACTTTACTGGGGACTTACTAAAAGTAAGAGAGAGGAAATTGGTAACATAAAACTGGACGAGAAGAGATCTCTATTTCTATGTAAATCCTTCACAAGAAAAAAGATAAGAAACTTAAATTTTTATAGGTTATTTAATTCTTAAGTTTTGAAGATGGGAAAATATAAATGAATGCCCAAAAAAAATACAACCATGTTGATCATATTACTGAAATGAAAACCAAGTTTTTAATGAAGAAAATTTTTTTTCTATGAAATTCCATATTCATATCATCACCTGACAAGTTCTGCTACTATATTTGCCATATTCCACAGCGATTAACATTCCCAAGTATGAAAATATAAATTTTAACCTCAATTTCTTTAAATTCTATCAATGACAACATTTATAACAGAACAAGCAAAATGTAAACATGATCAGCAAAGAAAAATAATTATAATCAACATTCATCCATCAAATTGGGGATTTTATTTGGTTACCTTTGAAACAGTAAAAAAGAAAATCCTACTGTTGGAAAAGATAAAAGTCTAAGCAAAAAAAGTATATTAGTCAAATAATAAAAGATAGAATATTCATAAACTTTATTTAAATATACGTATGATTACCTGGGTTCAAGTTGAATAACAAGCCATTATTATTCATTTTAAGTAGTATCTTTCTTTTTTTTATTCAAATTAACACAGATCATTATCCGAGTGACAATGAGAAATACCACATTATAAGAAACAACAATAAAGGATAAGCACTTGTTGAGATTCAAACTCACTGGCATAAATTACAATTAAAAACTAACCAAAATTAAAAAGATGAACAAAAAATACAAGTTAAGATTAATAATAATTGTTGACTAACTTCATCTAAACAATTAAAAATGGATAAAAAAGTCAAAAAAAGTATATATGTATATCGATATCCACTTACAGTACAAAACTTTAAAGCATCATAATAATTCTGTACTCCACCAAAGTACCTGTAGCATCGGCTGTTGTCCAATGACCAACCAACTGGACACTCCCCTACATAAAACAAAGCAGGAAAATAAAATAAAAAAATCAAGTAACAAGATGATAAAATAATCAAACAAGACATCAAATTTATGAAAAGTAAATTGAATTAAATAAAAAAATCTGTACCTTTTCGAAAGTTCTCACTGGACAAAAAAAAATTTCAAACAAGAACTTTTCTTTTAATAGCATCAAGTTATAAGATGAAACATTTTTAATATTGCAGGAATTATTCAAACTAATATCAATATCATTTTCATCACATTTTGCTTAATATTTTTTTTTGGCCTCTCTCGGTTTCAGATAAAGTCAATAATTATAGAAAGGTACCTCATCTTAAAAATCAATAAATCCTTAACTTCTTTCTAAATAAGATGAGTGAAGAAAATCCAACTACTTAGCATATAAGAAAAAAATAAAGTCCACAAGTGCATGTTAGGGGAGAGAGTAAACAAATTATAATACCATCTAATCACAATTTCATTAATAAAAAAAAAACAATGTCATTTTTGTGTGGTTGGATTTAATTGTATATCAACCTCTATACGTTATTTACTGCTAGAGCCTTTTTACACATATATTATATATATGATCTGTAAACGCATATTTTTAAATTGGTGATGGTTGGGTTTTATGGCAAATTAACCTCTGAAGGGTCATTGAGTGTTAAATTCTTATATATATATATATATATATGAATATTAATTGTAAATACATAGTCTGGAATTAGTTGGATCTTTTTTTCATTAAGGGACACATAGCATAACGGTTATAGGCATTCGTTCCCTAAGCTTCCAAGGAGACAATCATCTGGAGGTTGCAGGTTCAATCCTGACTGCAAGTGAATAACAATACAGGAATACTTAACACTTGTACCCAGTTATGGCTAATGGAATCAGAACAGGCGATCCCCGTAGATTCAATAAAGGATGTAGTTCAAAGTTCCGTGAAGGTTCCAGAGTTCGACAAACACCTGAAGAAGGCCGGAGGACATATCAGCTGAAACATTGTGGAAATAACAATAACGATGAAGACAATAGTCAGAAAACTCTTAATGATAAAATTCAACAAGCTTCGTCTCAGAAATTTAGACAACTAATCTGGAATTAGTATTTTAAAATAGGTTGAAGCTTTTTGTTTGTATACACTTGATGGTCGAAGGTGTTGGTAACACAGCCTATATCTTTAATAGGAGGCCAATTGTTTTTAAGAAGTTGATTATGTTTTTCAGAGCTATTTTTTTAAAATAGTTCCTTCATGCTGTTCGCCTTATAAAACTTTTCCCTGATGTGGTTGAGTTTTGTGCATTCTATCAAAATGTTTGTGATTGAGTATTGGACATTTTGGGGGAGGTTCTTCTTTAAGAATGAAGGAATGAGTCAGTCGAGTGTGTCCAATGCATAGTCAAGTAAGGGTAGTTTCTTCTCTTCTAGCATTATTAGGATCCAGCTTCCTTTCTTTTAAAATGTGTTGTATTTGAAAGAGCTTATTGTGGGGATTTTCATCCCATAATTGTTGCCATTTCTTGGTTACTATTTGTTTGATTTTAAGTTTGAGGTCAGTATATGAAGTTTTAATGTTTTTATCATGAGTCATGTTGATTGTAGCTTTGGCTAATGAGTCAGTGTTATCATTGCCCTGAATTTTGATATGGCTTGGAATCCAGCAAAATATCACCTTTTTGCTATGGATCAGTGAGTTGAGTTTGTTGAAGATCTTGACAATTAGCGGATTTTCCATTTTGGTGTATTTGAGTGATTTAAGAACTGAGATGGAGTCTGAGTGGATGATAAATTTTTTGGAGTTACTTGTTGAAATTAGGTCAAGTGCCAAGTCTATAGCATAGATTTCAGCAGAAAATATGGAGGCTTCTTTTGGGAGACATTTTTTCAGAGTTTTTTTGTGAAGAACTGCTCCACATCCAGTTCCGTAATTACATTTGGAGCCATCTGTGAAAATGTGTTGGTAATTTGGATAAATTTCCTGGATGTTGTTTAGTTTCTCTAAAGGATTAGTTTTTGTTTTTAGGTAGTTTATTTAAGTCAAGGATGACCACAGACTGCTTGAGTAGCCAGTAGGGAGAGCTTAAATGTATGGTATCATGAATGCTTGTGAGTGAAGTGTCAGTCTCTTCCAATATATGTTTCATATGGAGGCCAAAAGGTTTTATGGTCTTTTCTTTTTGATCAAATAGGCTCTGCTGTTTAGTGTTAAAAATGCAGTCATGCGCTGAATTGGTAGGGAGTGATTTTAGTTTAAAATAGTATTGTAGTACTAATTTTACAATTCTGAGTTTTAGAGGAGGTTCAAATGCCTCAGAATAAAGGCTCTCCACTGGGAATGTTCTAAAAACCCCCAACATTGAAGTTGGTGAAAAGGTTGTTGGATTCTAAGAACCAAACGAGCCTCCTGTTGACCATGCGTTCTATCGTTTTGCACAGGCAGCTTGTTAAGGCTATTGGGCGATAGTTTGATGCGTGGAGATTATTTTTTCCAGGCTTAGGTATTGGGATGATGGTTGCCATTTTCCATGATTCTGGGAATGTGCCATTTTGCCAGATTTCATTGAAGGCACTTAAAAAGATAATTTAAGGATTTGGGAGGTAAATTCATAATGGACATCATCTGGTCCAACTGTAGTGTTATGAGATTTTTGGATGGCCTCCTGTAGTTCTGACAATGTAAATGATTTGTGATAATTTTCAGTGTTATCTGATTGAAAGTTGAGCTTTTGTTTTTCTTTCGTAGTTTTGTATTTATGGAATTCTGTTTTGGAGTTTTTAGAAGAGGAATTTGTTGAGAAGGTCTCAGCCAGTGTATCAGCAATATCCTTTATATTAGTGATTTGAATGTTGTTTTTAATGAGATGCTTGAGGGGACTAGGTTGATTGTTACCAGCAATTTTGCGTACTATTTTTCTGTGTTTGTTTTGGTGGAGGAATTTAGTTGGTTTACAAAATTTTGCCAACTAGTTCTTTTAGCTTGTTTGATTGTTTTTCTTGCCTTAGCTTCAAACTGCTTGAATGAGGTGAGGTTATAAGTGAGGGGTTCTTTTTGAAATTTGCGGAGAGCCACATTTCGTTGATGGATTGCTATTTTACAGTCATTGTTAAACCAGGGAGTATTGTGCTTGTTTGATGGAGAGTTTTTCGGTATAGTTTTGTGTGCAATTGCAATTAAGGTTTCTGTGAAGTATTTTATTAGGACTGTACTGTTTGGGTCTTGGACTAGTTTTGTATTGCATAAGTTTTTAAACCTTTGCCAGTCAGCTTTGTTTGTTTTCCAGCCAAGAGGTCTGTTATTTTCATTGATTGGTTGAGTGATTTCCAGTATTATGGGAAAGTGGTCACTGCCACAGGGATCATTATGGACTTCCATATATAATCCAAGTAGCTTGATGGATCAGAGAGAGTGATATCGATTGTGAAGTGCGAACTGGTAGATGGATTGAGATAAGTTGGAGTTTTGATATTCAATATCCAGTGGTTACTGTCATTGATAAACTTTTCCAAATCTGTGCCCTTTTTGTTGGTTTTTTGGCACCCCCATATAGTATTGTGACTGTTAAAGTCACCTAAGGAGATGTGGGGTTTAGGGATTTGTTCTACTAGTTTATCAAGTTTTTGGTTATGTATGGGATCATGTGGAGGAAGATATATGCAGCAGATATTTATAGGTTTGTGTAGTGTAGCTTTGATAGCAATTACTTGAAGTTCACTGTTGATGTTTATTTGGTGTTGGGGAATGTCTTTCCTTATGAGGATAAAGACACCTCTAGAAGCTCTTTGTCCATCTTTGTGTATGTAATGATATGACTGAAATTTTTTTTATTTGTAAATAGTTAATGTCTTTGAGAAGTGTTTCTTAAAGACATATAATTTTCAGATTATATCTTTTTAAGAGTAATAGTAATTCTTCATGACTGGCTTTAATACCTCTGTAATTCCACTGTATTATTGTGTTAGTCAATTTTTATTGCGTTTGATCAGGGCAGTTTGACAGAATTATTTTGTTGTTCATTAGTAATTCTTTGCTCAGAACTCTTTGTTGGTTTATTCTTTTGGGATTTAGTTTTAGTTTCTTGAGGGCTGTTTTCTATTTCCATTTTTACTAGTTGTCTAGATTTGTTGAGCATTTCAATATTTTCAGTTTCTTGCAACTTTAGTTTAGATTTTCTTTGTCTTTGAGGGATTTTTTGTTTGCAGAAGAGTGTGTAGAAATGGGAGGTCTTATTGGGGATCTTTGGTCCTTTTATCTAGTTTTTTGGGCAATTTCATAATTTGATTTTTAATTGATCGTGAGGTTTTTCATCATGATCGTCTTTTTCCAAGGGGGTCTGTGTTTGAGCAGGTGGCTCCTTATTTTCTGCAAGATCCCCTGATGTATTTGGGGTTTCTGGAGCTCTGATGATGTTAAATGTCAATTTAATTTTATTGATATAACCTTCCCATTCACCCCACTCCAATTGGATTAGGGTTTTAGGCATTTATAATATCGTAGGAGGATTTGGAATAAACTGTTCCACCCTCTTCATTGTAGAGCCAACTTTAATTTTTTCAGGTATGGTAGATCGATTGAATGTCATTGCATATGTGTTTGTCGCTATTATTTTCCCCTCTTCTTTAATTGTTATTCTTTTGATGTCCATTACACCTTGATTCTTTAATTCTGATTTTATTTCTTCAAGGGAACACAGTGAAAGTTCTTTACTCCTCACAATCCCTTTACTCACGTTCAGAGATTTGTGAGGGTAGGTTTTTATAGCTATGTTGTGGAATCTCGTCATTTTAAGAAGGAAGTCTGCATGTTTTTTTCTTCACAATCTCAATTAGTAAAGTTTGATTTTTTCAGTTTTTTCACATTAATTGGAGTTAAGTTGCTAGAAATAACTTTTTCCATTATAAATGGTGACAGTTGTGTAATTGGAGTTACTGTAGATTCAGTTAAAATGAATCTAGGGAAAGGCATCATCTGAATTGTGAGTATCTATAAATGAATGTTTAAATTCTTTATTTGAAAAAGCCATGAGTGGTAATTATTCTTCGCTGGTCCTATGCTCCATCACCCACCACGGAGTCCAACTTATGTTAGGAATAAACCAAGGGGGCAACCCATTCGCCTTGGTTGAGACAGGGATACAATACCAGTATACTCATACAAAGAGTATGATCCTAAGCCTTTGCCAAATTCTGCTTTTAATTACACAAAAATCTAACAGCGGTCATAAGTCCTACCTCTCAGCACAATTGACCCTCAGCCCCCACCTTCTAGCACGTATGGAATAAAGGGTTGAAAATAGTTCCGCAAAAGTAGATCGAATAGCTCCACAAGAGCAGATAGTATATGATTAGGAGAAAAACAAACATGTGCTAGGGCATGTTGAGACCAGCCGATTGATCGGATCAGGCCCAATCCAATCACCCGTCTGACCAAGTAAGGGCCAAAGGGATGTGTTGCAAGCCACTGACCACTCTGTTGCGGGTTCAATGACTGCTCAATCACCAGGGTTCTGTTGTAGCACCTTACAGGTCACTACCCACGGCTAACAGGTTGCCTGATTGGTGGGGGGATCTTACCCCTCTGCAGAGGTGCAGTCAGCATATTCTACAGCCCCAGCCGACAGGGCGTTGTCATTTTTAGTAAGATGTTCATTGGCAATAAAGAATGAATTCATTAAAAGAATTCAAAATAACAAAAATCATAGCAAGATTCAAAACAGCCTTCACATCTCAAACAAAATAGAATTTAAAGACAAAAAGAGTACTTCTATATTTAATGGAATTCAAGTTTAACTCCTTTTTAAAAATTGCAGGACACCTGATGAACTATTGTATTTTTTCTGATTCCAGATGGTCAACCAAAGATTTCCATGCATGACAATTCCCGTCTTCTAGTTGTAAAAGTGATACCACAAACAGTTGTTAAGTTCTTCAATGTAGTGGGTATTTTCCAACCCTGTTACCTTCAGAATATCATTTGTGTCACACTCTACAACACTCATTGTCTTTTTAGGGATTCTAATAATTTCAAGATATCAGAAAGTCCATCATATCAAAACCAGAATCGTTCTTCTATGATGAAATATCCGATTTAAATAAAAAGTGACATAAGATTATAGAAAACCAAGAAAAATACTTTAATAACTGAATAATGATGTTAGAAACTTCTATTAGTAATATATCTTATTTAAGAAAATGTTGGAAACATCTGAATGAACATATCATAATATAATGCACAATTTACCTGAAAGGCGTAATAGAAAGCCAGGGATAATGCTTTCATGACTGAATAATGATGCTATGATTTTATAGGATTGAAAGATTTTTTTCAAAAATTATGGGTAACTTTGAACCAATAATGATCCAATAAAAATACTTTTTTTAAAGTTGAAGAGAGGTGTTTATGTTTCACTGTAGATTTACACAGCAGAACATTTAGGTTCTTGAAATTACTCTACATTATAATAAGTGTAACTTCTTTAAAATAAAAAAAAGAAAAATAAGTTAATTTTGAATTTGAAATTCTGCCAATGATCTTACCTTTTTTTCAATTGAATGAAAGACCACGGAGGGGCAGAACATATTGCATTGATTGTATATGACAGTAAATTTGTTTTCTTTGACTGATGAATGAACATTCAAAACAAGCACAGAATTCTAATTTAGCAACAATCAAGTGGCAGAAGACCTAATTTTCAAAATATATGCATTTAGGATTGAAAAAAAATCAGGAGAAATAGAAAATAAATAAAATTTTAGTGGTGCAAATTCAATTTAAATTAGATGAATACACCTAACAAAATAAAGCAACATGGCTTTGTTTATTAACATTGCTATAAAACTTACTGCCAGATTAATTGATCGAGAGCCTCCAATGTCAAAGATATTAGCGGTTCAACATGAGTTATATGTCTTTTATGAAAGGTTCCTAAAATCTGATTAATGCAATATCTAACTAAAAAATTATCAAACTAATATCATCTTTGTTTATCATGGTCATTTTTATCAAAGTATACTTTTGTTGTCCGAAGTGCTGAGATGAAGCATTGTTATCATTCTAAATATTATTCAAAATATCACTTATTAAGAATGAAAAAAAATCATATATATTTGAATTTCTAAACTTTGAACAAACATTTACCTTGCTAAAATGTAATTTTTTTTTTTTTTAGGTGTGTGGTCTCAAACTTGCCCACATCTTCCCTAAACTTGCCTTCATGAAAAAAAAAAAAAAAAAAACCACCCCTCCACATGGATCTTTTTTATATACCTGCCCGACTCCCACAATACCTCTCACTTCTAGTCTGCATTCTTATAAAAAAAAAAAAATTCAAAAAAAGTCACTTTTGGGTGGTACTCTTTTCCGGCCCATAAGGTACGTGAACTTTCGATTTAAACTACAAGGCCCTTTGATTTTAAGATCATTTTACATGATGTAGTCTCACATCCAAATTGGTGCATTGCACAATCTTTGTGCTGTTAAGGTCTCATTTCTCTCATTTTCACATTTTCATGTTCATCCTCCATACCCTAATCGTTTGCATGTATCACTCACTTTAGATCCAAAATATGCCATGGCATTTCATCGATTATTAGGTTGTTCAGTGATTGGATCCCCATCACTACTCCTGTCCCTCACTGCATCTTGCACAAGGTGCTTGGCGGTTTCACCCACACCTTTTTCCCTATATGGATTCTGAGTAGCCCTTCTTCATCGACATCTGGGAATTTATTTTTCAGGTTTTTCCACTTGTAGGTGAAAATTGACCATTGTGGTACTGTCTCCTCTCTTTGACTAACCTTGAGCACCATGTTATACCAGAATGTAGCCACTATCGGTGTTATCCCTCCTCTTTCCAAGCAGAAAACTGTGCAATTGTCCATTATCACTTCTGCCACTGGATCTTGTTCAAGAATTACCTTTTCCAGTTCTTCCGCAACTGCAACTGCTGTTTCTGCACACAACTCCCTCCATCCTGCCAGTTGCTTAAGACCATAGTCAATCATCAACAAGTACACACCCCTGCTAACCTTGTCCAATTGGCTGTAGTCCCAATTTCACCAGGATCATGAATGGTTGGGACAGGGTTAATTGATTGACATCTGATACAGTTCTTTATCACTCTCCAGACTTTCTCCTTTTTTATAAGCCAGTCAAATTTTTGCACTAAATATAGAATCCTATCCACAACCATGTGGCGTATACCATGCAAGTCTTCCATTTCTTTGATCCCTAGACAGCATGTTGGGACCTTGTTGTTGTTCTTGAACAACCACTTCTTATTTACTCCCGCTGGTGCATCCACCTTGTTTTTCTCCAAAGAGAATTTTTAATCAAAATTCAGCTATCAGTTGTCACAGTATTTCTAGTTCCCACTTTATTATCATTTCTCCAGCACCTTTTGTCCGTATTCTTCTACTCTCCTCCACAATAGAGATCACCCAACTTAGAACTGGGACTGAAAACGACTCCCACCAATTCATACCTCCTGTTACTTGCAGAATCTCATTGCCCCTTTCAAACACTAGTTCGCTGTTTTTTCTTTTCTTCAATTTAAGGCCCAATGCCACTCCTTCTTCCAAGTGTTCTGGTGGCTTTGTTGTAAGTTCAAATTCTTTCAGATGATCGATTACCTCCTTTGTCAATACCTTCATCACATCTATTATAATATCGTCAACATATGAATCAATGACCTCTCCCATCTTATCGCCCTTTATCAACACAGTTTTTAGAACAGCTGCCATAATTTTTGGTGCAGTATTGAGTCCAGCCACAGTTTCTTTGCAACATGTAACTGTAAGTAGGCCGACTTAAGATCCACTATGGCAGTTCCTCCTGCCAACTGTCTCCATTTTCTAATCTTTTCATTACACACATCAATTATATCGCTTCCTTGTTTTCTAGCACTGGAGGCTTTCCTTTCCAGCGCCATTCTACAGTCCACTTCTCACCGTCAAACTCTGCTTTAAAATCTTTATCTTCAATTTCACAATAGTTTGGCTCTTGGGCAGCAACAGCACAGTATGTCTCACTGAATTTCGCCATTTTTCACCATCAAACCTTTCACTTCACAAATGACATCCATTCCAATAATTATGTCTATATTGTTGATTACCTTTTTTACCTAACTCTATCTCTACCTGGCTGGTTCCTTTGCATTTTACCTCTGTTCCGTCCACTACTTTTATAGCGGTTCTACTCCCACCATATCCACGAGCAAGCTTTGAACTTAGGAGTTATTTTTAAGTGCCACTCTTTCCCCGGCCATGAGGTAAGTGAATTTTATATTTAAGCTACAAGATGTTAAATTTACTTAGCTACTTTAACTGAGTTTAACTCGGTATTTTTAAAGTGAGTAATTTAATTAATCACCAAATTAAAAAAAGTTTTAACTTCTGAAAATACCCCAAAGCAAGATAAATATTGGTTTTTAAAAAATAGTCAGTGAGTGAAGTATGGTGGGAGTAAAATCTAAGAAAACAGTCCTATACTAATGAAAGTAACAGCTTTATCATGACCGCTGACAAAAATCAACATTTAAAACTTTTTTCAAATAGCAGAATATCAACACAATAGATAATGTCTAACTTGGATAGTTTTCGTGATGGTTGATAGGTGGCCGTACAGCTGCTGCCTTGTGTGGTACTGGCTCCAGAACTCGTTCAATATTGCTCGTAGCATTCTTGTGTAATTGCCGTCAAGCTTTTTCTCAATACGTTTTGTTAGTGCATCCATATAGCAATATCGACACGACTGCTGCTTGGAAAAAAACTACGTTTCATTTTAACGGTCAGATCTAACTTCCATATGACTGATAGCCCATCCATAGCTGTCCATGCCTTTGCTAGTGACGTGTTGAGGTCTGTCTCGATTGATGAGACACTGCTTCCTCGGTAGGTGACCTTGTCCACTAACTAATCAAAACAATTAAGATAAGGTTTACTAATACAGATACTACATGAAATAAAGAGCCTTATGGAAAACAGAAAATTTACTTTGGATATGGCTTAGATGATAGAAATTTGCTGACTTTTTGTAAACTTTACATTTTTGTCACATCTTCTAATTAAGAATACATGTGAAAGGAATTCAAGTTTATAGTTTATCTTCAATGTTTTAATAAATAATTCAGGGTACTATCCAAAATGAATTTATCTTCATTTCATAGAAAAATTTTGTTTTAAAAATTGCTACAGCTTTTATCACGTAGGATTGAAGGAAATGGATTCCGGTGTATGTTTTCCCAACTGTCACAACAGGCAACCACAGAAACCGGGTCTGTCCTCTTCACTCGTCCAACTGTCAAACTAGCAATCAGCAAAACCAGCAACAACCACTCTGATACTGACATTCCTCCTTTTATGCCAGTTCTAGCTGGCCAAAATTTGCATATGTTTCAAATCTCATCTCTGGTGAGACAAGACAGGTGACTTATAAATCGCACCTACAAGAACGGCCATGTTTCTTACTGTCAGCACCCTGCACACAAGATACATTTGTGCTCGCTTCGAACATGAGGTAGGTCATTTCTCTCACTACATATCTTTAAAGAGTTTCCATTTAAAACTACAATTTTAAACAGCAAGAAAAGCTCTGAAGCAATTCAGCAATCACAACTTACATCAACCTTTCTGATTTTCTACTGGGGAGGTACAGTTAAGGAATAGGTGCCAATACTATAAAGCATTCATATTCAGTTTATTTATTCTAAAATTAGTAACGGTCTACAAGATAAAACATTCCACAAAATATGAAGATGATTTCATGGATTTTGATTATAAAAGTCACAATCTGGAAGAAGGTTATAACTTGTATTACACATTAGATTAGATGCCCTATTGTTTTTCTCCCCGAGTGGCCATATTTTGTTTTTAGAGTACACTCTTAGCCTCATCTCCAGTTTATTCGCCTCATCAAGTAAAAAGGACAGCTTCTCAACATGCAGCCACTATCTTAATCCTTCCTCATCATCATATCGCGCTGGTAGCACGGATATCCCTGACCCTCTCTCGCCACTCCTCCCTATTGTTCATCGCCCTAGGTAGGTCTTCAGGACAACATCCCGTATCCTCACATAGCTGCTGAATGTATGTTCGTGCTGGTCGTCCTGCTTTTGCACGGCCATGTGTGGGGGTCCATAAGAGTACATCTCTTATGAGTTCGTCCCTGCTTCTCCAGCAGTGTCCTGCATGTCTGGCTCGTCTAACTTGAATAGTTTTCGTGATAGGGGGTAGGTGGCCGTACAGTTGGTGTCTTGTGGGGTGTTGCCGCCAGGAAGAATGCTACGTGCAATCTTAAACAAGTCCTAATCCTTCCTAACAAGCCCAATATTCTGAGCATTACCATTTTACCCTTTCCTGGCTGTTAATAAGCCTGTTGAAGAACCCTAACTTTACTTTTGAGTCTTATTGAAATTGAACAAACTCACACAGCCTATGCCAGAACTACAGACCCTGCCAATGTCAACATACATACAGTTCCTAATGGAATTATGGCTCCTCTACAAAGAGGAAATAAGATAACATTCAACATTGAATGGGCTTATGCAGTTTATGCAAGTTTCTGAAACCATAGTCTCTGCCAACATTAACATACATACAGTCCCAATAGGAATAACAGCTCTTTCACAAAAAGGTAATAAAATGATGTTCTCAAAATTGGCTGGACTTATGTAGTCTATGCCAGCTTGCAGAACTATAGACCTTGTCAACTGCAATGTAAATACAGTCTCTAACAAAGTTATGGCCTTTCTACAAACAGAAATAGAATGGTTAACATGAACTATGGATAGTATTACAATAACAGCAGTGTTTTTACAGCTTAACTGAATCTACCTCAACTTCAGCATGCTGAACAACTATCACTCCTTTTCCTATTCAACAATAGCAGACAATTCCTCTAATTGGTGAAAGCCATATTCCTTGCACCAGTCCCAGTCTTCAAATAGAACATCTACTGGTGCTGCCCAAGCAAAGCCTGAGGCTGCCAAGACACATTTAGCCAAAATGCTAAAAGTGTGCCTACCTTGGCAAGATAGTCAATGACAACTACAATAGAGTAATTGAATATTAATGACATCTACATACAACCAGAAGGAAACGTTTTATTACACAGATTCCCTATTGCTTAGCATTTGAAAGTACACTCTTTTTCAGTTTCATCCTCTCATGGAGTAAAAGGATTAGAACTTTGAGCATGCAGCTGTTATCTTAATCCTTCCTGATATTTTGAGCATCATCATTTTACCTTTTCCTTAATAAACCTGTTGACAAACCCTAACTTTGCTTCACAGTCTTAAATGCCAAAATGAATTTAGCTCAATGTCAGAGATAATGCATGCATTTCACAAAGAAGGTACACTAACAGTAAACTTAACACCTAGGATTCATCCCTTAAGTATATCTCTTCACTGTATAACCTGATGAAAACAGTCCAAAAATGTATTAAACAGTTAAAAACCAGTCTTTGACAAAATTAAAGTAGTTGATTTAAAAAAGAGAGAAATAATGAATTTATTTACCTTCAGTGACAGTTGAGGCGCTTATTTTGTAAGGTGTGTACAATACAGGTGATAATAGTTTGTTGTTTTTATAGTCCCTCAGTTTACCCTCAATGTACCATTGTTCAACAGAACCCCACCAATTTTCTGTGGCATTTATTGGTTTCCCGTTATAAGATCTGAAAGTCAGAGACAAAAATGAAGTCAACTAGAATAAATTAATCCATGAAAACCTAACACATCAAAATCTAAATTCAAAGGTGAAATTTAAAACAAGATGCGAACAATTTGAATAAAAATTCAACAGTAATAAATCAATGTGCCATTCATAAGGAGAATGAATGGTAAAAAACACTTAAGTAAAAATTATTTGTTTGCAGTCAAAGATTTTCATTGTACGATCTTTGGTTAATCGGTTTTATAGCATTGACCTATTTAATACTGAAGTCAGTCTTTTTTGCAAACATTCATATGGTTACAACAAACAATTCTGATTTAATAATAATAACTTGTAAACAATTACAGCAGCAAAAAACTATTTTTAATCCTTAGAACACAGAGGAGCTTCCCAAGACCAAAGGCCTCTCCACCCTGGACTCCTGGCTTGAAAAATAGCTGAAAGTGTAAAGTGTTACAAGCTGTAAAATAACTGGTAACAACATTCTATAAACAATTTTAAAAATATCAAATATAATGAAATTATATATCAGATAAAAACTTACAATATTTTATTTGGTACTAGTGATGTACAAGTGGGAAATCCACAGCCAAAATTCCAGCCACCCAGTCTAGTGAGCAGAACAAATACTGGCTGTTTAATTGGTTGGTTTGGTTTTATGGCATATCAACCTTTGTAGGTTATTTAACGCCAAATCCATTTTTATGTAAATAATCTGTTCTATTAAAAACAGTTCTGTTTAGCATAAGTACACAGTTTAATTGTCAAAAACATTTCCATTTCAAACTATTTAAGCAGTTATATGTAATAATTCAGTTAAGTGTAAATACAGTTTTAATGTCGAAAAACTGTTCTATTTGAAATAATTCAGTTAAGCATAAGCACGCAGTTTAAGTGTAAGTACGGTTTTATAGTCAAAAACATTTCTATTTCAATGCTATTCAGTTTACTCAATTCATTTTAGCATAAGTATGCTGTTAGTTCTATTTAACCCATAGATGGGGCCCTATCAGGTGCTACCACTCCGGGTCAGAGTGGAACTGGGAGCGATGGCAATGAAGGGGTACTCCGCATTCCCCAAAGCTCCAGCACTGCTGGAACCTCACCATCAGATTGTTTAGTGTCATATCAGGACTCTCGTTGGGGGGGGGTCTTACCCCTCTGCAGAGGTGCAGTCAGTGTATTCTACAGCCCCAGCTGACTGGGCAATGGCTGTTTAGGTTCAAAGGGTAAATACAAATAATTTGTACATACTAATATGACTTCAAATATTCTTCTCCAATATTTATAATTCATATTTATATTGTTTCAAGTATTTATTCCTATTTAATTATATAGTCTCAAGTAACTAATAATAATCCTTTATAGCTTCAAGTAACTATTCTTATTACAAATAATTTTCATCCAGATACATGCTTTCATGTTTTCCAATCTAATACAAATAATTTGAACACAAGTATATTGTTTCAAGTATTACTATCTAATATAAATCATTCTAAAAAATTCATTCAACCTATATATTTTTACCACTTTAGAGTAAAAGTAATGGCAATAAAAGAGTGGCTCCACACTCCCCAGAAATGGAACCACACCACCTTATGTAGCTTAGTTTCATAAACAGGGAGATGTATTCAGCATATTCAAGGCCTTGTTGATAGGGCAGTTTGACCTTTGCTTACCTTGTATGACTTTATGACCTAATGAATTTTCATTTGAAAAATTATATTAACTGACCATGTCATCTTAGTGTAAGAGTGGAAAAATGCAAAAACAGGAGACTTATTTATTGGTATAGATACTAAATAGCAGAAATATTTACTGTTGCTTAAGAAAAAAAAATCAAAATCAAAATATCTTCATGAAGTAATCCTGATATATTAGCAGAATACATATATACAGAAATATGAACCCTATACACAACAAAAATCCCATTAGATTTCAAAAGCCTCTTTTTACACAATATTATTTGTTTGTCCATCTTTTTAGGAATATGTAGAGTCCTTTTTTTCATTACTTGCTCATATAGCTAACCATATAAAAAATGGCCTCATCAGGAATATGTTCAGACATTACTTGATCACATGAACTCAATCCAACCATCTATACAGTTAACTATGCATAAAGAGCAAGATAGCAAATTACCCTTCCTTGATGTATTAGTAACATGCACAGAGCAAGGATTCAGGTCATCTGTGTATCGTGAGCCCACCTTCACCAGACAGTATCCCAATTTCAACTACCATCACCCATATACAGTAAAGAAAGGAATAGTCCATTGCTTACAACATCAAGCAAAAACCATTAGTAGCAATATTGATGCATATCAAGAAGAAATGATTAGTTTGAAACATAGCCTCCATTGTAACAACTACCCAGAGCACATAACATCGGCTCCAAGAAACCTAGATAGGAGGATAGAGGACAATACCCGAAAACTCACCACAGTATGTTTGCCTTATGTCAAAGGACTAGCCGAAAGGATCCAAAAGATATGTAGTCCATATGATATCAGGACAATATTCACAAGTAATTTAACTCTCCGGAGATATCTCTTCCGGGTTAAGCCACCAACAGAATTCAACAATATCAAGAACTGTGTTTACTCCATCCCTTGCCCTTATGGGATGAAGTTGAAATAATTGATAGAGCTGAACATTGGAGGTTTAGATGCCTTAAGGAATTGGCACATATGATGGGCTGCAATGACCTGCTGAGTAAACCAAGTATAGAGATGAATACAATATGCAAACCGATAATTAAAAAGGTTAGATAAAAAATAACAATAAAGATAAAGACAATAGTCTTACTGCTAAAACTTCAGATAAGCATGAAAAACAATGATGTCATTATTTGCGAAGGATCTTCATAGTTCTTGAATACCTTGTTTGATCAACAGTCAAACTTTAAAAATGATTTCCCAAGTTGAATCATTTCTATGCCCAGATAAACAGAAGACACATGAGGAAGGCTGGAGGATACACCAGCCGAAACGTTGTAAAAAAACAATAAAGACAAAGATAATAGTCCGAAAACTCTTACTGATAAAAATCATCAAGCTTCATCTCAGAAATTTAGACAATACATACATCTCACTATCAGCTCAAAAAAAATTCTAAAATTCATACCAAAAGTCTCAAGTTTGCATTTGATGACCTCCAATGACATCAGATAATCTCAGAAATTAACCTTACAGCATATGAGGTCAAATCAGAAACTACACAAAAAATCAAATTTTCATTATTTTTGTTTGGCCATTATCCTTAGACAGATACAAATGCATAACAGTATACATGAAAATAACATAGACAATTAAAACTTCCAAAATAAAAAAAATAAAAAAATTTCTTAGATGAAGTGCTTTCAGAATTAATGGTGAAAGTCTTCATTCAAGACCATTACAAATTAGCAAAAACAAAAAGAAAGATTTGGAGAAGAGAGATGTTATGACAGAAGATTCCTGCCCAATCTAGTTATAAATTTTCATGACTGAATGAAAGAAATATAAAATAATTTCAGATTTAAGAGGTAATGAAAAAAAAATTCTTACTTTGTAATAACTTTGGACTCTAGCTCATAAGCATTATCCGGATTCACCAAATAATTATTGACAAATCTTGGCATTCCACTGCCCACTTTGATGGTAGATTCATAAAGGGCTGTTGAGTTATTGTCTTTCAGACTGTTTTTTATGTAGAATTGTGATGATTCAATCTTCTCACTAGCATCAGCAGCTAAAATGTAATGTCCAGTATTTTTGCCAATATAATTTGAAGTGAACATCACTTTTGTGCCTTGCATAAGGATTACATTCTTGTAATCTCCAGCAGTGTTATTAAAAATAAAGTTTCCATGTATGAAAACCATCTGATAATAGTGTCCAGAAATAACTAACATCTCACCATGACTTCCATAAGTAAATACATTGTTAGTGATGTTAGCTTCAATTGCAGTCGACACTGAATTAGTTTCAAGTTGAATCCACATTCCTCCTTTATTGCAAGAAAAAAAGTTGTTTGAGATCACCATTTTACGAGATCTTTGCAGGGAGATTTTGTTGACAGGAGGGGAGGTCATGTTCAGCATACTCACACCATTACTTGTCATAGAACAAGACTGAATATAAACAGCAGGATTGACTTCCCCAACATTTTTATACTGGATAGCACCATCTTCATTCCTTTCCATGGCTGCATTCCTTATCAGATGCTTATTTTTACTTTCTGAAATTTCAAAAACAAATAATTGAAGGAATTAAGAGAAAAATAACTGGTGAGAAATGAATAAACTGTTGAAAATTTTAATAAAAATGTGAACAGTTGTTGGGTCAAATAGTACATAAAAGTCCCATACTCTGATTGACTGAAGAATGCAGACAAGTGACATCTTAACAAACCACATTAACTAGGAAGACTTAACAAGAAATCCTCTAAGCATGGACAGTTTTGAATTGAATAAAGGGTTTGATTTGAAATTCTCGCTAAAACAGACATATGAAGGCTGAAAGGTACAATGTTAAAATGTACTGATACTATATCAACAATTAAGATAGGGACATTAATTCACATATATCAGTGAATAACAAAGGGAGTTAAAAATACACCAAAAACAAATTTGCTTATATATGGCCAAGATTTGGAATATGTACAGAAATTGCATTAATAGTTTGTAAAATATTTTAACTCTTAAATTTTATACTGCTACTTACTGGAAGAGTTCCTAGAATATATGACAAAATTATTGGCACAACATGATACTTCTGCTTGTTTATGGACTTGAGACAGTGATATCACTTGTTTTAGGGATTTGAGAATGCAGGTTTGGTTCATTTGTTTAATGGCATATCAACACCTATATTATTTAATGCCAAAATTTGATTTCTTTGAAAATGTTTCATTATAATCACTTAAATTTTCAATGTTCAATTGCAGTAATTTTTTTTAAATATCCTTTTTTAATTTGTTTATAATAAACATTTGCTTTCACAGTTATATTGTTTCACATATTCATATTTAATAGAATCTGCACACAGTTATATAGTTTCAAGCATTTCTATTCAATACTAATAATTTTCAAACATATCAATAAGACTCATAGATGGGACCCTAACAGGTACTACTTCTCTGAATCAGAGAGGACCTAGGAATAATGGAAATGAAGGAGTACTTCACACTCTCCAGAGTTCCAGAATTGGAGTCTCTCCACCAGTTTCAATTTAATGTCATAACCAGGAAACCATTTGTTTTTGAGGCTGAGTCTTACCCCTCTGCAGGGGATGTAGTCAATGTATTCTAAACCATACTGACAAGGTAGTGAGAATGTTGGCATATCAATCAACTGAAATCTTTTCAAATCACTGAAGTAAACAAAAAAAAAAAACAAAGAGAATGAGTTGGAAGGAATGAGAAATTGAAAAAAAGAGAATTAATACTGAATGAGAGGATGAAAAGAAAAGAATAAAGCAGAGAAAGTTATAGAGGAAAGAATAAGTAGCATAGTTTACTTAGTTATTAACCATGAAAACAATTCAAATTTCTATCATATCTTTTTAAAAAAAATAATCTAGTTTGAAAGTTGATTTCAAAAACATTACAGTCTTTTGAGCTGACTCAGAGAATTCTGTTGCACGTGTCTGCCTATGCAACACACCTTTTTCGAACTCACCCACCCGTTCCCTCCATGGCTCCTTTTATACATCTGGCATAGTCTCATTTGTATAGGAATGGCGAGATAATCAAATATAAAAGCTAACTCTACAAAACATGCCCACACACTAGTCAAGTAAGTTACAATTTTCCCTACACTCCCCACTGATCTCATGATCACAAACAGGGCAGGAGGGTAACATTCGTCTTGGTCAGGTACTTCTTCGAAGAGGAATCACACAGGCTTCACGCTCATGTGTACTCTCGTCTGTGGCTCGAGTTTCAATAGTCACTACATCAGTTGGGAGGCTATTGGCATCGGAATCACTATCAAGCGGATTCGAATTCGGACAGATTAAACGCTCACTATCCTCAGAATTGCTTTCATCACTCGATGATAATTGCGTCCGTATTACTGGTCAGAGGTTTTTAACGTAACGAGGCACCCCATCAATTTTCACAGACTGCAGGCTGATCACTTCAGTAACACGACCAGTGCTATATTTTGTTGTACACTTGCCGCATGGATTTTTAACCCAAACCACATCTCCTTTTTCATACTTCCCTCTAGTCTCTGGTTCAGAGAGCAGGTTATCTTCAACACCTTTATTCGGACATGGTAGCGCATCAGCAATGCAAGGTGAAACATCATCCTGTGGGGTGACGTTGTGCCTCCAATATTGAATAATTCCTTCTGGCCGCAATAGTCTTAACGGTCCTATGACTTCATTCTACAATTCCATTTCCACTCGGTGTGTAGGCACATTGTAACCGCAGATGTACATCCCAATTCCTCACAAATTCTCCAAAGTCTTTACTAGTGAATGCAGTGTCGTTGTTGGTCAGTATTTCCATCGGCGGGCCTTGCTTGAGGAAAACATTCTCCAACTGTCGGATAACAGTGGGTGCATCTTGTCGGTGCAGATCCATCCACCTGTGCTGCACTCTGGTGAGGCTATCTGCGCAGTTCAGACAAGACTTCACGAGTTTCACATCAATGGTCAATCGATATTCTTTCGCCAGTGATCGCAAGGTTCCCAACTGTCGCCTGACTAGCATCTCACCAGCTGTCCTCCTGTTCACACGTGCTTATCCATTTAGTGATGGGAATCCACCAGTGCACACACATTGAATCAGTGACCAAGTGTAACACTATCACCTCCCACTGAAGGGCCAAATTGACTCCTTTGAAGGCCGCGTCGAGCCATCCACATACGGGGAAGTGACCAACAAGTTTCCAGCAGAGAGAAAATACGCGCCGACGGGTTAATCCATCAGGGATTTCCGGAATTTGACTTCCTCGTTTCCATCAGAGAGTGCCATCCTTTTCCCAGACTTGCAAGCCAAGAACTCTGGCTCCGTCTCTGTCGCACCAGATCCTTGGAAACCAAACCATAGTCCAAAAAGTGTTGTTGTACATGCAACGCAGGAACTAGGCTGTCATTAATTAAAATGTCATCAATATACACTGATGAGGCACTTTTGATTGTATGGTCTGGAGATACGAAAGCATCTATAACAGACTTCATAATAAGTTGCGCCACATTCAGCCAAAATCCCAACCGCATAAGACAGAAGCGCTGACCCCTAAAAATGACTGTTTGAAACGGCCATAGCACCTTGTTGTCATGGATTTGAAGATATACATTTTGCAGATCTATAAGCGACATATTGACTCCTTGTTGCTGCCACTCTCTTAGTTTTTGCATGCACACTTCTGCATTGGCAGTGAAAGCATCCACAAAACCATTCAATTCCTGATAGTCAAGCACTGGACACACTTTCTTCTTCTGCACGACTGCCATTAAGGGAATTAGACCCTTGGGTGGGCCAAGTTTGTCTTCTGAATATGGCAACAGCCATCCATTCCACTGCCACTGTAGGATCTCTTTCTCATAGGCATCCCTGATATGACAAGGTACCGCATATTATTACACTATTACTCAGTTCGCTGGGAGAGCAACCGTTTGCCAATTTCCATGATGCAGTCTATTCTTTGTTACTTCAATCATATGTCACGCTAAAGTCCGGCTCGTCGATAGAGATGGCAGCACATCTGTTCAGGCCTCCAAAACATGTTTTGCCTGATTCCATCAGGTAAACAACACCAAGTTCCTTGATTGCATCGATCCCCAACAGTAAATCGAAGCCCAATAGCTGTTTATCTACAACTAATGCTTCAATGTCAACTTCCAGAACTTGGCCAACCTCCACTTTTATTCTGCCGTATCCTTGGCAATTCCGTTAGCTGTTAGGACTCTTGTTGATTTTTGCTTCCAAAAGCGACACACAACTTTACTCACCAACGTCTGTGAGCACCCAGAATGAATCAATACCATGCACTCTTGCCCATCTACGTATCTCACGACAAACCTTGCACATCCGACTATCCGGCCTCTCTTGGCGATTCTGTAAGCAGTCCTTCGCCATGTGGTTGGGATCACCACACCTGTAACAGGCAAATTTTCTACCATCATTGTACACCTTCGATTCTGAAGGTGTTCGTCTAGCAGAGGTGATGGCCAATTCTGTGGGGCCTTAGTTGTCAGTTATGACAGCTCTCGTTCGGGTTAATAGTTGTTCCACACTCATCATTTCCATCCTTGAGGAGGCATATAATAGATGTCTAACATGTTGCAGTAGTCCAGAAACAAATGCACATGTTAACCAACATTCAGGCAATGGTCCCCCAACCAACCGGGCCAGTCGTCACAGCTCAGCAAAAAAACTTGTCCACCGTCTCATCTCGGCAAAGGTGTCAAGTGACGAATAGGTCATATGCATTATATGCATCAGTAGCATATGCAGTTATGAGGGCCTGTCTGATCTGTTCTGCATCAGCTTTCTGTTCCACACTAAGTTGCCTGTATATGGCTAAAGCTCCACCTCGCAATCTCAATGGCAGGACACTCAACATTCTTCATAGTGCAAAGCTCACACACAAGTTCCACATTTTTGACCCACTCGACAATGGGCATATCAGTCACAGCACCACTAAACTCCAGAATCAGCTGTATGTCAAACATCTTGCCCTCCATCAACAAAAGGTAGTATATTGCTGAAATAGCTTCTAGTTTGAAAGTTGATTTCAATAACATTACGGTCTTTGAGGTGACTCAGACAATTCTGTTGCATGTGTCTACCTACGCAACATGCCTTCTTCGAACTCAACTGCCCATTCCCTCCACAGCTTCTTTTTTACACCTGGCATAGTCTCATTTGCATAGGAACGGTGAGAGTCTGTGTTACTCACGCGAGATAATCAAATATAAAAGCGACTGTGTCGCCATTTTAGCTTTTTTTGTTAAGCGACTGAACCCTACAAAACATGCTCACATGCTAGTCAGGTAAGTTAGAATTTTTCCTACAAATAAAAACAAATTTATGAACATTTATTGTAGGTCAAGTAATGTCTTGTGTTGCCATAACAATGGAATTTATTATTACTCTATAATAAGATCAGGATTTATGATCAAGAAATAGAAAGGCACACAGTAAATTATTATTACACCCATTTACTATCTCTTTTCATATTTCTTCAGTTTTAACATATTGAAAAATTACCACAAAACTAACTGGGATATTCTAAAAGGTTTGAGGAATGGTCAATTGTTTAAAAAAATTTAATAAATTAGATGAATTTCTGTTGTTTCAGTTAAGTTCTTACTTTATTCAAATGTAGAAAAGAAATGAGAGATTTAATGAAGGATAAGGTTTCTCCTTCCGTCAAATGAGTAACCCATTGTCAAAAGATCAGAATATTTTAACAATTTTCTTTCTGTTCTGATTGTCTTACTACAGTAAACTGGTTACTTTATATAAGTTTTCATGGTTAAAATATTTTTATCAAATGTGGATCAGATTAAAAGGAAATGTGACTATAGATCATATTAAAAGGTTTAAAATATCTTATGATATTTGCACTTTGCATAAAATCACATTCTAAAATATCAGATGACTGTTCATTGTACAATAGAACTTATCTGTGCCACAAAATAGAAACAAATAAAAAAACAGGAATAATCATAAATACATAGATAGGAATTAGCTAAGCTGAATAGGTAGTTAGGAACAGGCCAAGGCAGGGAAGGAAGGAAAGGAATGGAGTGACAAGGAGAGAGAGAAACAGGCTAAGATGGAAAGAAGCCTTTTTCTGATTCAGTAATATACAAAAATTACCTCCAAATACAAAGACCATTAAAAGAAGAAAATGAATTACTTCATACCAGCAAAGAAATTATTTCATGAACCGATATAGTAATATATACTTACGAGAACTTGTGCTAAACATCTCATTGACAACTTCAGCAATGAAGCCATATTCCTTATCAGCAACAGAAGCATGGATATGAACAGTCAGGGCATTTGGTACAGTGCTTGAGTACAGTTTCAAAATTTCCATCTTGGATGAATTGGCAAACAATTCAGCAATTTGCTTCTTGCCATCGAATATCTCAATAACATTCCTTGTGAAATCTTCGCTATACAGATTCATTTGCAAAAAACGTAGCTCAACAGTTTTGTACTCGTTGCTGCTTCGAATTGATTTTATACAGTTAACAGCCTGAGATGTATACTTGAAGTATATGAGCATCCGAGTATCTAAAGTTATATCTCTTTCCATACGGCATATTTCCACCAACCCAAATAGGTAATAAGGAATGGTGCTTTCAACCAAAGGAACAAAAGTTGAATCTTGTCCTTTCCGAGAGTCACCATTGAGAACTAAGACATTCACAGCATAACCAAGGTTATTAGAGATGTTTTGATTTTCAATGGTCAGATCATGTCTGGGGGCAATGAAATCATAACCATTCAGAGCACACCCAGAAATATTAATATGACGGATAACAGGAGTTCGGTAGACAGCTTGAATGGCACCCACTTTCTTACCATGAAGGATACCTGCCCCATGAATGTCAATGTATTCCAGACATGATTGCTCATTGATTTCATTCCATACTGGTTCTTTGTACGTAGATACTGAGAAACGAATGTTACCCCAATAGTTATACATTGCCTCTAAATTTCGCTTTCCACATTGAATGAAAGTGTAGGATTCATCATGGATGCATGCCATTAATCGATAATTAATCCTCTTTGTGCATTGGCTCAAAGAGGATTCATCACCTGTGCACTGGTAGGTATAAGCCCAAAACTCTTTAGTGAAATAAGTTGTGAAGCCATAAATGAAATAGTCATAAAGATGGGAGAAACGTACTCTGACATTGATTGTTTCAAATCCCAGCTGTCTGCAAACCACTTCAGCCATTTTTTTGTTAAACTTATTGTCACACATTATGTTCCATTTATTAGAAGTGAAGTTGAAAAATTCCAAGAAACCTTCATTTTTGTTAGTGCTACCTCGAAACCGAATTTTTTCTAACTTTGTTGATCGCTTGACAGTTGGCAAACCTTGAGAAATAGGAGCAGGAGTTGGAAGCATCTGTATTCTACGGTTAGCAAGCCCCCTGGCATGTAATGTTCCCAGAACCAAAATTCCAACATTAGGTCTAAAATGTAAAACTGTGCCTGGTTCTATTTTTAGGCTTACACCAGGCATTATGGTAACATCAGTGATGACCTCATAGGGTTCTCCTGAAGAAAACAAAACCAAATTATTCTCAATGCGTCCAGAAAGTTCTCTCTCATTTCGTATAATATCCTGTTTAGGTTGTGAAGACAACTTGCTATCAAATTTGCCTTCAACCAAAAAGGGAACATACTCAGCTCTGGCATAACTGTTCCATGAATCAAAATCAAAGATCCTTTTCTGAATGAATATTTGATCAGAACTGCCCCACCAATTTTCTTCAACATTGATCACATTGCTTAAAGAAAGAGCCATTACTCCAGCGACAACCTCATATTGCAACATGGGGTTTTCAAAAAGATTTCTGTTAACCACAATATCTTGCAGTCCCTTTAGAGCTAGAGCATATGTCGATGGATATCCTTTGCTATTGCTTATCAAAGATAGCAAGCGATTGTTTTTGATGTTATTACGTGTAAATTCTCCTTTGACTGGGTCAAAATATTCAAAATGGCTTGTAATATCCAAATCTACAACATATGTGCAACTGTTGTCAATGAAGTTGTTAGCTGAAATTGATATGTTCTTTTCCATTCCAGTTATGTCTAATAAACCAAATCTACAATTATTGTTCCGCCAAACATTTTTGGAAATCAGGATTTCTGCATAATAACCTTGGATCTTGCAAGAGAAATCTTTGTTAGACTTGAAGAGAGTTTCACTTAAGACAACTTTGTGGTAGATGCGTTCCTTAAGGTCATTAACTCTTGGTAATTCAATTTCAAGGCCACCTTCTTGATTATTGCTCACATTGGTGAAAAAAATATTCCACTGCCAGACATTGTTGGCAAATTCTACATGGTTATGCTCAGCAAAGATTCCTCTACCATTATTAGAAATCTTGCAGTTCTTGATCAGGTAGGAAATAGTGCCTACTCTTTGAGGTTTGATCAATTCTTCATAGGTTGGAATAAAGTTATCATGATATTTAGTAACACTTGGAACATGCATTGCTTCCTTTAGATTGTCCAGCACATTTAAAAAGTAGAGTTCAATCTTCTCATCTCGGAATCGGAAGTAGAGTTCTTGTTTATCATTGGACTGATGATTGTAATGCTTGGTGACAATACCAACCTCATTTTGGGCAACAGTACAATTTCTCATGTGGATTCTTGGTTGTATCTGGGCAGAGCCACCTGGTGACAAAAAGAAAATAAACAATGATATCAAGATATATTCAGCTTCACTCCAAAAATAACCAACATATTTATCACTTTCACATTTCCTCAAAAAACTTGCAAGATATCAGAAGATTTAGACTATAATGTTTTAAAAATGTCATTAACTTAATCTACCTGTGAGTGTCATGCTTCAAATTAATGTTTTATTGACAGCTTTCATTAGTATTATCTTCCATCAATTAAATTGTAGTTGCTTTTTATTACAACTTACTTGAGTTAATACTTCTACAACAGCAAATGACAGTGCACATTGAAAATAAGAATAAAAAATAAGCTCTAGGTGAGACCTGAATTTGCATTTCTTTCTGCCTCAGAAAAGCCTGGTTATACATACCAGCTGCCTTGTAAACTCAGCTGCTAGAGTATGGATGTCCAAACTTATAAAGCCACTCAGTAGCTTTGGCTTAATGATTAACACTTTGATCTAAAAAATAAAAATGTTCTCAGCTACCTCCCTTATGTTGAGATAAAAAGCAACAAAAAGATTTTAAAATTGGAAAAATCACAAGAGTAGACTAATAAGGTCTCCTACTATATAGCATAGCTAGTAATGAACAGAAACATTTGAACATTATTCAGTAGTAATTAATAAATAAGAGAACTCAATCATTCTGGGAGAAGAGGATCAATTTACAAGAAACTAAACATTCAAAAAATAAATGGATTTAATATTGTTTATTGATATACAGTTTAATCAAACCTGTCTCTTTCAATATAGTTCCCACCAAATAACAATACATGACTCAGGATTTTTTCAGTTCTGGAATGTATCCTAGAAGTCATTTTGAGGAATAATACGTGGTGTATTCAATAAGTTTCCAGACTTTTTTGTACAGGCATTTAAAATTGTTGTAGACTCTTGAAAATTCAGTATGTTATTGCTATACATCTTATGAGATGACTGACCAATTTTTATGACTTCAGGTTCAAATGAACAGCTAGAGCAGGAATTGGAATACACCCTACTAAAGCCTGATTGTCACAGCTGGTAAATTTCAAAAATTCAATCTGGACGTGAAGACTCTTTAGAAGAACAATATGCAATAAAATTCTGTTTTAAACTTGGAAAAAATGCCACAGAAACGTATGAAATGCTTCAGACTGCTTTTGGAGCATCTTGCATGAATCGAACATCAGTTTTTGAGTGGTATAGGAGATTCAGGCAGGGAGTCTGTGAGGGATGATGAGAGGTGCGGGAGGAGTAAGGAAGTCAATACACCAGAATTGATTGGCCAAAGGGTTAGGGTTACCATATTGAGGTTTTAAGGGAGTTCAGGAAGAGATTACGTTGGAAGAGGCCAGCACTCTTCAAATCGGCTCAGTGGCATTTCCACCAGGACAATGCACCAGTCCACAACTCCATCCTTGTCAAAGACTATTTGACCAAGATTGGCATCAAGACAGTTCCTCACCGTCCCTATAGTCTAGACCTTGCTCTCTGTGACTTTTGGTTATTCCCAAAGCTCAGAGGCTGTCATTATGAGACAATTGAGGAGATGAAAGAGGCTGTGATGAAGGTCATTAACACACTCACACAAGAGGACTTCCATGGGGCTTTCCAGAAGTTGTTGGAACGGTACAACAAATCCATTGCAGCCAGAGGAGATTACTTCGAAGGGGACTAAAGTTTCATGTGTGTGTTATCAATAAAAGTGCCCATACGAAAAAAGTCTGAAAACTTATTTAATGATCCTTGTATGTAGATCTTGTAGTACATTTTATTCAATCATCTGAAAATGATGACCTTTCAGAGTGGATTTTAACTTTTAGAAGAAAATAAGTCTAATCTGGAGAGTAGGGTGGCCGCCAGATAAATGTTGTCACATGTCTCAAAAAATTCAAGGATAACACTGGTTTACAAAGAAATTGAGGCAAACACAAAAATACCTGTTTTTACCTAATTTGAGGGTGTTGAATTCAAATTTGAAATCCGTTTTTACTCATCACCTCTAGTTTTTTAGATATGTATAGTGTGCATTTTGTGCATATACGGTACATAAAGGCGTATATGAATTCAGGGTTAATTCTAATATTGTGAGACTTACGGCTTATTTTTAGTTATTATGCACTAAATGTAAGTGATAGCATTACATTATATATATATATATATATATAGTTATATATATCAAGACGGATTTTGACAGTTAAGGCAGCAGGTTTCAATCCACACTCTGGCAGTCATTGGAAGAGGTTGTCTCGCAGGCAGCGCAGGAGGTTGGTGTCCCTCAACTATCGTGTTACACATCTTTTGGGTTACTAAATATTAGTATTACATTTTCAAATGCACATTTAGTTTTACTTTGTTATATTTTCAGATTCTCCAATGGCTTCAAGCATGTCAAAATGTTGAGGATGCCTCAACAAGGCCAATTCTTTCTGCTACGTGTGTGGGGACTTCACAACAGTTGCACAACGTCGAACCATCACTTCCCTCCTCAGAACCGCCTACTTTCACTATTTTGACTGTAAAATTGGTGATCAGGACAAGTCTTGGGCTCCACACATCTGTTGTAAACCCTGCTACAATGGACTAACTGCATGGTTTAATGACAAGAAAGCAGCTTTCAACTTTGCAGTCCCGATGGTTTGGAGAGAGCCGCAAAACCACGTAGATGATTGTTATTTTTGTTTAACTAATATAACTGGTTTCAATGCATCTTCTAGGAAAAAGATCAAATATCCCAACCTTCGATCTGCTATGAGACCCGTTCCCCATTCAGGTGATCTTCCTGTACCCACACCTCCAGTAAATAAAGATCTGTAGTTTTGGGGTGGATGATCTGCCTGAGTGTTGAACCCAGGATTGAACCAGGGATCTTTAGATTTCAGTCTAAAGTGCTTGCTGGTTTCTTGCTACACCACTTCCCTCTTTGCGTTCCTCCTCCACTTTCCTCCTTCTCTTCCTCACTTTCCTTTTCTCTCTCTCTCTCTATGCTTCTCCTTTCGTTCCTCTCCCACCTTTTTTCCTGTTTCTGCTTCTGCCTCTCACCGAGAAACTGACAACCAAAAAAAAAAAACGAGTCGGTTTTTATCTGCGCCCCTCTACCCATAATCCATTTCCTTAGCCTATAAAAATTCCACTCGTGGGCCTCTCTCTTTTTTCCTTTAGAATGGGCGAAGGTGGATTATTGAAACAGCAGTGAGTATTTTTCTTTTCTTTCACACCATAATGGCGGTGTTTCTTCCTTCAGATCAGATTACTGCCCTGCACGCCAGACACAAACGAACCCTCTTTTGTCGAGAGCTGCCGTTAGTCCCACTTTCATGTCCACACTCCCCCCTGGTCTCAAGATCACACATGTGGCATGGCGGACATGGTCGTTTGTTGCGGGCACTCCTACGAAGGGGGATTGTCTGGACTTCATCTGAGCTTTCAGAAGTGGCATCGGAACTATCGGCATCAGCGTCGGGGTTCGCAGTTGGACCATCAGGCTCGCAGGGCATAGGTCGGATCCACAGTTCATCATTGGATGATTCACCACTGCCGCTACTCGCCAATGGATTCGTGTTTAGGGCAGGTCGGATGTCCCTCACATGGCGTGGAGTACCATCGACCAGCATGGCCTGTTCACTGACGATGCCGGTGATTCGTCCCCTTCGAAAACTGGTGGTGCACCGGCTTCACCCAGACGATGTCCCCTAACTGATACGGCCCTCTTATTCCCCGCCGATCAGGCAGACACATGTCAATGCCCTTGATGCGCACTCGGTAGCGATGAATTGCATTGGCGGGTGCGCTCGCAGCAGTCACAGCATCCTTTGGTGTTGCATTATATCTATAGACCGCTTCCGCGATCATGCATGCCTTCCTAGCTGCGATCCTCTTCACACTTCGGTGACACTGCTCTGCGATGCCGTTGCCACTCGGCACATACGCACATCGGTGTCTGAGCCTGATCCCCCACTCATCTATGAAACACCTAAACTCCATGCTGCAGAAGGCTGTGTCGTTGTCCGTGAGGATCTCTTCAGGCGGTCCCCTTTCGTAAAATATGGACTCCAATTCACGGATGACACTGGAGGAGTCCTGTCTTACTAACAGGCACCAGATCGCGAACCTCATCGGTCCGCAATCTATTAGTGTGAGGAAGTGCTGGCTGCCAAAATGGGTTATGTCCATACCCAGTCGGCTCCAAGTTGTGTCTGTTCCCAGCTGACCCTTCCACCATCTAGCTGGGGCGGGGTCGATTGACTGGCATGTTTGGCATTCCTTGACCACCGCTCTCACTGCACTTTTTGACATTGACGGATTGGTCAATTGCACAAAATAGTATGTCCGTCTCACTCAAGGGTGCCCACTGTCGTGGTGTATTTCCTTGATTTTGTCCGCTGCCTCAACAGAGGCAGCACATAGTAACGGTACTGGCCCAGCTTCTTTCTTCATGGCGTCATACCATCTCTGTGGCTCCCGAGTGAGCCTATCAGTGAGGTTGCAGTTTGAGGTGACAAGTACTGCACCCACAGATAGATTGTACTCCGTTACCAGCTTTCTTATGGCCTCCAACCTCCGTCGGATCAGCATCTCGCTGGCCGCCTTGGTGCGCACCTAGGCATTGCCTGTCAGTCTGTCTGATATCCAGTGATATACGCATAGCGAATCAGTGTGTATGACTTTCCACTGGAGTGCCAGGTTGATGCCTTTCATCACCACATTGAGCTCTGCCAGGTTGATGTGAGCAGCGTCATTCGTCGGTCGCAACCAGTAGGCCTCCTCAATCGCAGCTCTATTCTTCTCCAACAGCACACCAATCGCCAGAGAGCTCGCATCCACCCACATGTTCAGTTCGTCACCCTGCACTCACCAGTCTCCTTTTGCGGGGTCATCCTGCTTTACCTTTGCGATGGTCTCCTTCACAATGCGAACCAACAGATCATCCATTGTTTCATCGTCCCAGCCTTTGGTGACTGCGCTTGCCCTCCTTTTTATGGTGCCTGTTGCCGCATGAGTCCATCCACACACTGGTAGGTGCCCCACAAGTTTTCCACACAGGGTGAAGACATCGGGTACTTCAGGAACTGCAGTTCCACACCCCAACTTCAAGGTCCCCTGCTCCTGTCGAACGTTCAGGCCCAAGACACGGGCGCCATCCTCTAAACATTCTGGGTCCTTGCAGATCAGACCAAACTCGGCCAGTTTGGACCTTACGCGTAATGACGACACAACATCTTCGTTCACGTATATGTCATCAAGGTACGCCGATGTCCCCTCTTTTACCCTATTTACCCAACCCCTCCACTCGGGCAGGATATGACACAAGGTCAATTTTTTTAAGCGGAGTTTAACAGATTTGAATTCAGAGTTTTCCTTCTCCTAGACTAGTTGCCTCACCAAGGCTGAAGAACCTAGTCTGCCCTACTATTTACCCATAGCTGGAGGGAGAATATTTGGATTCATACCTTTCCCAAGGGTATTAGTGCTATGTGAAATGCAATCGGCCTCGTCCAGGATTTGAACTCGAATCGCCGTGTCCATTTCCTGCGACGATAACCAGTACACCACGGGCACCTCTTTTATTGTTTCTTGCTGTGACAACACAGCGTTGACAATGGTCTTCCTTATTTGGGGTGCCACGTTCAGCCCGAAGCCCAGTCTGGTAAGGCAGTACCTTCTGCCGGCAAACACCACCGACTGAAATGGCCACATCGTCTCGCTGACCCGGACCTGCAGGTACGCTTTTCTTAGATCCAGCAGGGACACATAGGAACACTGCTGGCGCCATTCTCGTAGCTTGCTGGCACAAACGTCAGCATCTGCCTTTGAATGCATCAACATGCGCGTTTAGTTCACGGTAGTCCATCACTGGCCTCACTTTTGCTTTGTTGTGCTGAGCAACCGCCATCAGCGGGATCAAACCTTTGGGAGGTCCAAGTTTCTCATAGGGGTAAGGAATTAACCAGCCATATTTGATCTATTCGTGGAGCTCCTCTTTGTATGCAGGCCTTATTTGGTCGAGCACATGGTACTCAGCTACTCCGTCCCGCAGTTTGGCTGGTTCTTGATTTCCCAACCACCTCCATGAGGCAGTCCAAGCCTTTTGGTGCTGGTCAAATTCGACACTAAAGTCTGGCTGGTTGATCCTCAGCGCTGCGCACACCGGGGTCTTCTCCTGAAACTGTACTGCCCCTGTCTGCGTTATGTGAACACTACCTAGGGCTCTGATGGCATCATAGCCTAGAAGCAGGTCAAAGCTCAGTGGTTTTTTTGAGCGCTACTTGCGCCTCGATGTTGGCCGAATTTCCAGTCCTTGTGCGGATGTTTACTGCTTCCACCCCGCAACATGTCTGCATTTCTCCACTGATGGCGGTCACCCTAACACCCTTCTCCTTCCAAGTGCGGCAGAGGCCCGCGAACACTATGGTGTGGGAGCAACCGGAATCGAGGAGTGGTGAGCACAATGTCTCGTTGACATAGACCTGAATGATCGGAAGCGCCTCATCTAATTTCTGCTTTTGGGGAAAGGTCAACGCCAGCACCTTGTCCCTGGCCCCATGTCCGGTCTCATTACACCAGTAGCAGTGAACAGCTGTCAGTCGCCGCCTGCAGTTCCTCGCAATGTGGCCCTGGCCATCGCACCTATAACACACGACCCACCACACGGGCTAGGCCCCTGGGACAGTCTATCATCACTCGGTGTGGATTGTGCAGCGGCGATTACCGGATCTCTCAGCTCGGAATTATCCTTCATCACGGTCCTGGCCCGGTCTACCAGGTCATTAAGGGACGACGAGGCTATGCTTGAGCTCGCTCGCAGGAGCTGCTTTACTCCGGTGGGGAGTCCCGCCAGAAATTTGTATGCCAAGGACCACTCGGGCAGCCCACCGAACAACACCGTCAACTTCGTTAGCTCGGCCAAATACACGTCCACAGTTTCGCCTGTATGTAATGTTTTTGCCTCAAATTGCTCCCAGGCAGTGGCAGGGTCGATAGCAAATGCTTTGTATAGTGCTGCCTTGATCCTCTCCTAATTCCATTTTTCCTCAGCACTGAGCTGTTGATACACAGCGAAACCCCCGCCGGACAGACGCAGAGGAATCACATGTTCAATGCTCTTTACGCCAGACAAGAGACAATGCAGTTCCACTTTTTCCACCCAGTCAAGTACTGGGGTCGAGCCATCGAATTCTGGAATTAATTTCAGGTTGAACCTGTCCACCCCCGAAATAGCTTATAGTTTTGGGGTGGATGATCTGCCTGAGGATTGAACCAGGGATCTTTAGATTTCAGTCTAAAGTGCTTGCTGGTTTTCTTGATACACCACTTCCCTTTTTGCGTTCCTCCTCCACTTTCCTCCTTCTCTTCCTCACTTTCCTTTTCTCTCTCTCTCTCTCTCTCTCTCTGTGCTTCTCCTTTCGTTCCTCTCCCACCTTTTTTCCTGTTTCTGCTTCTGCCTCTCACCGAGAAACTGACAACCAAAAAAAAAAAAAAACGTGTTAGTTTTTATCCACACCACTCTACCCATAATCCATTTCCTTAGCCTATAAAAATTCCACTCGGGCCCCCCTCTCTTTTTTCCTTTAGAATGGGCGAAGGTGGATTATTGAAACAGCAGTGAGTATTTTTCTTTTCTTTCACACCGTAATGGCAGTGTTTCTTCCTTCGGATCAGATTACTGTCCTGTACGCCAGACACTTTCATGTCCACAGGATCTTCTTTCCTCATCAGATGAAGAAATGCCTTCAAGGGAGGATTCTGCCGAGTCAATATCTTTGGAATATATTGAGTCTACATATTCAGGAACAAGTGGCAATGAGCCACACTGGATCATGCAAGAAGACCTGAATGATCTTGCTCGTGATTTGTATCAGTCAAAACAGCAGTCAGAGCTCTTAGCTTCTCGGCTTAAACAGTGGATCCTAGTCCAGGAAGATGTAAGGATCACCAGTTTCAGGAATCGGAACAAATAAGGTCATTGGTCTTCTTATGGGTATGCAAGCGGGCTTCACAAAGTACTGTTTTCTTCTCTGTCTCTGGGATAGTCGACCTGTATCCCAGCATTACAAGCAGAAAGACTGGGGGTCTAGATGCAGTTTTGTTCCGGGTGAACACAACCTCAAAGAGAATCCTCTGGTGGACATGAATAAGGTGCTTCTTCCTCCTCTTCACATCAAGCTTGGTTTGATGAAGAATTTCGTGAAGGCATTGCACAAAAATGCTGCTGCCTTCCAACACTTGTCTACTGTGTTCCCAGGTCTTAGTGCTGCTAAGCTCAAAGAGGGCATCTTTGTTGGACCTCAGATCCGAGAAGTGCTGAAGGATACTGTTTTAGAGGAGCTTCTTAACTTAAAGGAACTGAGAGCATGAGAAGCATTCAAGTCAGTCTGTAGTGGCTTCCTTGGTAACACACACGTACCTGATTACCAAGCCTGTATTGAGAAGTTGCTAAAGTCTTACGAGGATATGGGGTGCCAAATGTCACTCAAGATTAATTTTCTCCATTCCAATCTCAACTTCTTCCCGCCAAACCTTGGAGCAGTGATGAGCATGGAGAAAGATTCCACCAAGACATTACAAAGATGGAGAGCAACTATCAAGGCAAATGGAACCCCGGCATGATGGGAGACTTCTGCTGAATGCTCTTGCGTGACATCCCGGAGGTAAAATACACCAGATCTTCTAAGAAAACACACTTTTCACTGTCTGTGGTACTATGAATTGTGTAATTGTGTCGTCCAAGTATATTGATTCAATCAGTGTTCTTTATCTATCCTGTTTTATCTGTTATAAGCTGCTGCAACTCTTGAAATATGCACATATATTCTCTGTTTATACTAAAATGACACTATCTAAAAACCAGAAAAATAGAGGTGATAGAGCAAAACTATTTATAAATTTGAATTCAGCACACCCAAATTAACAAAAAACACCTATCCCCATTCTTGCCTCAGACCAAAAATTTATTTTTGTAAACCAGTGTAATTAATGTGTGGGCAAGTACATAATTACAGTGCAGAATCCAGGTTTTTTTCTAATTCTTCAAGCTTCATACTTTGCTCACAGTATTTCTCAAATACCTCAAGATTCCCAAGTAAAACACTTAATTGACCATCATGTGGAACCAATTCATGATGAATGATGCATTTAGCTTCATATCTGAGTGGGTCTGATGAGCTTTTTCTGGCTATAGTGAAGATGTTTCAACCCACAAAAAATATTATATATGTAAACTCAGGTTTCATTAAATATTATGACATTTTTCAGAAAGTTTTTATAAGCATTCACATGATTAAATAATTCCTAACTGTGACATATTTTGGTTTCTGAAGAACTATCAGCAAGCATGGTACAGATTGTGTGGTCATGTGAGACATAATCAATATTTTCTTTTAAAATCATTTACAGGTTCCTGACTCATTGGAAATTTCATAGTCAGTTAACAATTTCAACAGATCACAGCACACATTTTTTTTCAATATGATCATCATCTGACCACATGTCAAGATTTGGAATCATCTTGGCTGAATGTTCTCCATTTCATATGCTGGTACCATTCATGATATCGTATAAAGTTTAAACAATTCTCCCAATAAACCTGTTGCAACATTAGAAAACTCTATATAAACATTTTTCACAACTTGAAAGACTTTCACACTAAGATCAAACATTGTTCAACTAGTGAAAAAAAATGACAAATGCACTATACACATTCACTCTAATGCATAACTAATATTCATGGAGTTTTTGCAAGGGAGGGTACAAATGATCATAGTGACTGTTAAAAACACATTTCCAGGACACAAGCATGCATTTAGGCATAGTTAAAAGTTTAGTTTCTTTTTGGACATATCTTGTAAGATTTAACAAAAACAAACAAAATTCTTACCTCTTAAGACAGTAAAAGTCAATCGACCTGATAGAATACCTGAAACAAATAGTTTAATTGTGAAAACACCTCTAGAGGAGACAAGTGGAAAATCAATAAGATCATCTTCAATTTTGTATTCTTTTTTTCCATTAGAGATGTTCAGGGACTCAACACTGGTGAGAGGGTTATAGTTTAAAATTTGTAATGTTAACTGTGCCTTAGTTGATACCAGCTTATAAACATAGGTTTTATTTATGTGTATTCCTGGGTTTGTCTTGAACAATGTCATTTCTTTGGTTATTTGATATTCTCCTGATTCCCCAAGAAAGGTCACCTGATCATTCCTCATGAAGTTTTGAACACTCATGGCTTCCACCTCAGAAAAGAAAGGGTCATACAAAAATCCTGTCTGTTTGTTGCCATTATACTGACCATATGCAGTTTCCACAAATGGATACTTTACCACAAGGCCATTTCCTAGGCTATTAAATACATTGCATGATTGTAACCGGTTATTACTGTATGGATGATTGAACTTTATATAGATTCCATCAGATGTAGAACTTGTCACTGTGACATTTGTTATATCATAGTAATTATAATCAATCCGTAGAGCTGGTGAGAAAAACATCTTGGAGTGATCCAGGAGGCCAGCTTTGTCAATCTTCATGGTTCGGATCTGTGTCTCTTTACTTAAATCACCTTTTGGAATGGCTGGAATGGTCACACCTGCAATTCAAGACCAGTCACATAAAATCAAAAAGCATAAATGCATATGCATATATATAACAGATACGAAAAACTCAAATATATAAATATATATAAAAATGGAAAAAATAATACATATACACACAATAAAATATGAAATCAAAGTTTATTGAATGTTAATCAAAAAGTTGGTACTTATTTTCTGAACAACCTTACATCTCATATTTCCAGCCATATAAGACACTGTCGAATTATTATAGTACCGTGAAGCTTTGGATACAAGAAACCTATTGTTAACTGCTGGTCAAGCTTTATTGTGCATTCATGGAAACTTTACATACATATCTCAGAAACCATCCAAGTAAGACAAACAAGACATGCAGGACTCAGCTGGAGAAGCAAGGACAAACTCATATGAAATTTTTCTATGGATCCCAATAGATTCCCAGTGTTGGCCAACCAGCAAGAACTTATCTACATCAGCTCTGTAAGGACACAGGATGTAGTTTGGAAGACCTGTCAAGAGCGATAGGTGATAGGGATGGATAGAGAGAGAGGGAAATACATACTGGAAGAGCAACTTGATAATGATGAAGACCTAGGCTACAATAAGCGCAATTTGCACCACCCAAGCAATAGATGATAAAATTAGAAAACAATGTACCAGTTAATTCAAGTAGTGATATAAGCCATACTCTATTTCTGAGGTTGAAGGAGTGATACATGCACAGACATGCTGTAGCTATTAAGCTAGCTAAAACGGGTTTGCCAAGAGTGTAGATACACTGTCATGTATAAAGCTAGTTGCATGTTTTGCTTAAGTATGTATTAACCAAAAATTCTCCCAGATGGGCAGGATGTAACACAAAGTCAATTTTTTAACAGAGTATAACTGGTTTCAATTCAGAGTTTTCCTTCTCCTAGACTGGTTGCCATAACAAGGTTAAAGAGCCAAGTCTGCACCATCAAATCTGCTGTTATTATTAGAATCACATATATATATATATATATATATATATATAGCACATCATTCAGTAAGTCCCGAGCCTGACATATAGATTGCGCCACTAATAAAAAATCCATGATTTTTAAAAACTACTAACCTTCAAATGGCACGTGTCAAAATTTGAGCCCAATCAGATTATTAGTTTACAAATTACATTTATTTAAGTGGAGCTATGGTTGGAAATTTTTAAACAATGGAAAAATCTCAATTTTTTGCATTGATAAAGTATTGCTTTCTGATGGAAAAAAATGCTGTTCAAGCAAAGTAATGGCTTGATAAATGTTATTCAGATTCTGCTTCCTTGGAAACAATTGTTAAGTGGTGGTATGCTGACTTCAAACACAGTGGTACAGACACAAATGATGCTAAACACTCAGGTCGGCCAAATTCAGCAGTTGTCTCAGAAAACACCAAAAAACTCCACAAACTCGTTTTGGCCAATCATAAATTGAAGTTGCATGAGATAGCAGAGGAGTTGAAGATATCAGAAGGCAGTGTATTCACCATTTGGCATGAACATTTTTCAATGAGAAAGCTGCGTTCAAAGTGGGGACCATGTTTGTACACAGTCGATCAAAAACATGTCAACAATTCAGTGTTGTTTGCAACTGTTTCAACACAACAAAAAAGAGTTTTTGTGTGAATATATGACAATAGATGAAACATGGATCCTCCACTTCCCTCCGGAATCAAAACAGCAGTCAGCTGAGTTGACAGCTGCATGTGAAAGCCATCCAAAGTGACCAAAGATGCAAACATCAGCAGGCAAGGTCTTGACCTCCATATTTTGTTCATTGATTACCTTGAGAAAAGAAGAACCATCAACAGCAAATATTATATAGCATTATCGGTGCATTTGAAGGAGGAAATCGCCAAAAAACAGCCACAAATGAAGAAGAAAAAAGTGTTTTTTCACAAAGACAATGCACCGTGTCACAAGTTGAAGACAAAACTGCATGAATTGCATTTTGAATTGCTTCCGCACCCACCCTATTTTCCAGATCTGGCCTCCAGCGACTACTGGCTGTTTGCAGACCTCAAAAGAATGCTCCAGGGAAAGAGATTTGGCTCCAATGAAGAAGTGATATCAGAAACCGAGGCATATTTTGAGGCCAAAGACAAATCGTTCTATAAAAAAAAAAGGGCATCCAAATGTTACAGAAGCCTTGGAATCAGTGTATCACCCTAGAAGGAGAATATGTTGATCAATAAAGTCAAGTTTTGCTTAAAAATTGTTGTTTTATTAGTTAGGCCAGGGACTTATTGAATGATGTGTTAAACAGCTATTTTCTGTGCCGGATCTGACGAGAATTCAATTATAAGAACAAAGAATAAACTCAGCTTAACATAACTTAGCCAGACTATATATATTTTGGTTTGGCCCATAAAATACATTCTTAAAATCTATATGTATATAATTTTTTCAAGAGAAATTTTTAAAATATTCAATATACATGATTAATTTTAATAGCATATCAACCCATAAGTGGTTATGTTATGCCTAGAGATTACAGAATTGCTTACAGTTTGTGTTTATATTTACATATTTTGTGAAGTCTAAGAGTATTTTTGCATAGTTATGATGTCAAGTATTCCTATCTATAATTTTCACACAATCCTATTTAACCTATGAATGAGACCCTAACAGATACTACCATTCTATTATCTTGCTGAAATATATCATCACCATCAAGAAACATAGCAGAAAAGGTTTGGTTTACTTGTTTAATAGTATATCAACCTCTTATGGATTATATAATGCCAAAATTAGAAAACAAATAATTTGCATAGTTATATGATTTTAAATATTCCTATCTAATTAATGATTTATTTCTATTTAATAATAATTTCTTTGCCCACAGTTATATGGTTCAAGTATTCCTATCCAATACAAATAATTTTCAGACAGATCTATTTGACCTATATGTGGAACCCTAACAAGTACTACCACTCTGAGTTTGGTAACAAAGACACCATCCAAAACTAGAACCTCACCACCAGATGCCGTTCAGCATCATATACCAGGACATGCTTTTGAAAGGTCTTACTTCTTCTGCGAAGTATACAGTCAGTGTATTCTAAGCCCTTCCAACATAGTAGAAGCATAAAAGAGTACAAATAGTCTACCACAAGATTTGTGCATGTTACAAGAACAATTCTAGTTCTACTTGTAGTCCTTGCAGACACCAACATAACACATTCGACATTACAACCGAACTATGACCAGCATATGTAACATTCTTCAGATAAGCAAGAAACATGAATCAGATTAGACATTATAGCATCCATAGTCTTCCATGGTCCAATTGCATTGTTCTCAGGCCCAGATCAGGAGCAGTAACCAAAGCTACTTGGTAAATAATCATAGTCTACTAGATAAACAAGTACAAAACCTTATGAGTGTTCAGTGTATTGAGTGATGAGTTAAATGACATCAGCATTGAATTGAAATGTGATTGGATGTAATGTTCCCCGACTCATGGACCTGTCTTGTTTCAAATTTAGCAAATAAATGTAGTTCAACTTATAGTAATACAAAATAATTGCTTAAAAAAAAATAAATACAAAAATAAAAATTTGCAAATAAAAATAATAATCAACAAAATACAAGCATTTGACAACAGCCTATTAATGACTGCTAACTACTGTATATCTTCACATATTAGACAATTTCATGTATAGGTTAACTCTTGTTTTATTTTCAGTCATAAATTCATGGAATTCATTTTTGAAGCTAAACGTAGCTCTTCATTCATCCTACTATATTTGAATTCCAACCTTACAAAATTATTCTTCATAAATAGGTCAACGCAAATTTTTGCCATAAAATTCATCTTCAAAATTCAACTTTTAAATGAGTATACAGTGAGATACAAATTTATCTATAAGGTAGAATCAATTTCATTTAAAATAATGTAATCCACTTTTCAAATATTGAAACATTTTTTTTGCATATAAAAGATATTTTAGGTGTTGGAATAGATACTCCTAATCCATTTCAGAAAATCTGGATTCAATACAACGGCATTATAAACGTAGCTTAAAAAATGGCAATAGCAAACTTATCAGTAAACTAGAAAATTCATAAAAGAACACCTAAGAACACCATTCTTTATGTAAAACATGTGGAAGGCAATCTTCTGCTTTGTGGGCATCTTGGAATGAGCTGTTTGTTTAAAATTGTTGGAACCATGAAAAGAAAAATACAATATTTTCAAGCAAAATCTAGAAGATTCTGCCAGGTACATTTTTTGGAAGACAATTTTTCACTTTCCAACAAGTGTACTGTAGAGAAAATTACTCAAAGACAAAAACTTATCTTATCTTGGCTTGTAATAAGTTCAGATCAATAGAAAATTTGTAGTAAAACTTTAAATTTGATAGAGTTAGAATGGTTTGGTTTTGAAGACAGGAACGATATGCTTACAGAAAATTGTAGTAGATTTGTTCATAATGTTATTGTATGGAATAAAAGGTTTTTGAAATGGATTATGAATATTCATTCAACACCTGAGATTATATTATGGCTTTTATATATATAAAATATGTTTCAATATGAATCATTTTAAATGAAACTGATTGTACTATACAGATAATTTTGCCGCTCACAGTAAATGGTTTTCACTTTTTAAGTTGGCTTGAAGAGTTTTTCTTTTAGCAATATGGTAACATTCTAATACTGATCCTTCCATTTCCTAATATCACTCAAAACAAATATTTCTTTGAAAATGGTGTGTTATAAAAGTTCACTGACCTGACCAAGTTGCCAATTGACAACGAATATAGACATCTTCATCATGAGTGCAACTTATGGGATCATCAGTCTCTAGTTGTGCTTTGCATTTAGTGATATCGGTGTCCTCTATATCACACATGACCCAGTTCATGACAATATCGAGGTAAGTAGTTTTCTGTTTCCATTCAGCCTGTCCAAATTGAGGGTTGTAAACAAGACCCATCTGACTACACACAACCATGGAGTTCTGTTCAGTCCAACCCTTTATGAATATAAAACAAAAATTATTACATTTTCCTTTATATAAGCTACTTTAAATTCTTTTACACCTTTTAAACCTAAAAATTTAGTTTTAATGTTCTTTTGTATTTTCCGTATCAAAGGTCATAAATGATAGATTCTAAGCAAATTTATCTACAATTACAATTCATCTAAAACAATGTTTTTAAAAATACAATTTATCTACAAAACTATATCTTCTGGAATTTACTAAAGATACTTGTTTTTTGCCAACTTTGAAACCTAAAAAAAATGTTTTGAATTTCTTTAGCATTTCATATACATGTAAAAGAAAAGTATACACACACACAATATATTAATAATATTATTAAAAAAATTTTTTTATCAAAATATTAAGTATCTTTTTCTTTTCTTAACAGATAAAAAAATATAGTGGCAGAAAATGGATGTTTTTAGTGTCATGTACACAGATGTACCTAAAATTTGTGAAATAAAATTTTTCTATTTTTCTCCTCTTATGATATATTTCATCTATTTTACGTTAAACTATTCATGTTCAGTATTTGTTTTTAAGTTTTTACAATAATATGAGTAACATGATGTTGGTATGCTGGTATTATTTACTTTAATATAAAAATATTGATAATGGTCATAAAAAGAAACTTTAAAATTAATTTTTATATAAAAAACAATATTTTATAGTTTGTTAGTTTTTTTTAATTTAAACTTTCTTAAGGTATGCTTCAGATTTGGTAATCTTGTAGGAATTTCAAACTGAACTCTTTATTTAATCCACAGGGATAGATTGCACTCATTCTACAGTCCAAGATAGAGGTTATCCATGACAAATACCTGAAGAAAGCCAGAGAGTACAATGGTTAGAAGGTAACTATAACAACCAAGATGTGGATAATGATCTCATTAATTCAGTGCATAATAATAATTTTTCATCACATAGGCTACAATAGATGGGACTCAAAAAAAGATTGAGTCCATGTAGCAAAATAAGCTTGTTAAATATCAAAGTATGGCAAGTAACCTATAATGGGTATATCTACAAGAATATAGGCTTATAATTATATATACTTTATCTCTGTGTTTGAATGTTTACACATTTTTCTTCCTAACTTAAACATATCTGACTGCTTCAAGAACTTGAAAATATTGAGAAAGATAAAAAAAAATTTCTACTTATCATAGGAATGGGATTGGCGACTAAAATTCAAATCCTGGCAGAGCAAAGACTGTATGTATTTCAGTAGGAACTAATGCTCTTGGGAATGATATGAATTCCTCAGTTTTTCCTCCAACTATGGGTAAATAAGGTAGATTGGGTTCTTTAGCCTTGGTTAGACAACCAGTTTAGGAAAAGAAACACTCTGATTGGTTTGGTTTGGTTGGTTTTATGGCATATCAACCTTTGTAGGTTATTTAACGCCAAATTCATTTTTATGTAAATAATCTCTTCTATTTAAAACAATTCAGTTTAGCATAAGTACACAGTTTAATGGTCAAAAACATTTCCATTTCTAACAATTCAAGCAGTTGTATGTAACAATTCGGTTAAGTGTAAATACAGTTTTTATGTCGAAAAACAGTTCTATTTGAAATAATTCAGTTAAGCATAAGCACGCAGTTTAAGTGTAAGTACGGTTTAATTGTAAAAGTCATTTCTATTTCAAACTATTCAGTTTTACTCAAACAATTCATTTTAGCATAAGTATGCTGTTAATTCTATTTAACCCATAGATAGGACCCTTATCAGGTGCTACCACGCCGGGCCAGAGTGGAACTGGGAGCAATGGCAATGAAGCGGTATCCGCATTCCCCAAAGCTCCAGCATTGCTGGAACCTCACCATCAGATTGTTTAGTGTCATATCCAGGACACTCGTTAGGGAGAGTCTTACCCCTCTGCAGAGGTGCAGTCAGTGTATTCTACAGCCCCAGCTGACTGGGCAATTTCAGATAATTCAGTTCAGCATAAGTACACAGTTTAGACGTCAAAAACAGTTCTATTTCGAGCAATTCAGTTCAGCATTAGTACGCAGTCTCAATGTCAAAACAGTTCTATTTTAAACAATTCAGTTTAGCATAAATACGCAGTTTAAATGTAAAAATCAGTATAGTGAAAGAAGCACAGTTTTGTTCTATTTAACCCATAGATAGGACCCTTATCAGATGCTACCACTCCGGGCCAGAGTGGACCTGGGAGCAATGGCAATGAAGGGGTACTCTGCATTCCCCAAAGCTCCAGCATTGCTGGAACCTCACCATCAGATTGTTTAGTGTCATATCCAGGACACTCGTCTTACCCCTCTGCAGAGAAGCAGTCGGTGTATTCTATTATTGTAATTTGGGGAGGGGGGACCATAGTTAACATTAGTTTTAGATTTTTTAGTTCATTTTAATTATAAAATTTGATGCGCAAAAATTAGATATGTCTGAATCTTTTTTTTATAAATGATTGAATTTTTGACATTTATTATTGTAACGGTAAATTTGAAGTATGATGAAACCAGATGTTGTTTTACATGCCATATGATATTTGTTTTTACTAGAAGGTTTAGGCTTGCTTTAATATATAGGAGAAATAAGGTTTGTTTGTTTTTTAGTCTGGTTGTAAATGTGAAAAAAATTATTCTAATCCATTTCTTGTTTGATTTAAAGAAGTCCTGTTAATGTTTTTAGAGCACTGATTTATATCAATGCTTTTAACAGGGTGGAAATAAATTTATTATCTTAATGTGACTGATTGTTGGTTTTTTTGAAGAGAAAAAAAAAAATATATATATATACACACAAATACACACATCCATACAGGATATGTTTGTGATGTAAGAAATGGATATGGCAGACTGAGTTCAAAACATTTGCTTTTCTCATAGGGCTAATTCTCTTAGGAGAGAGAGAGAGAATAATTCTAATAAGTATATGAGCAGACAATTTGTTTCTAATTGTTTGATTTTAAGAAATTTAGAACAGGAACATTATGCAAGAAGAACTAAATTTTATTGCTATCAACATGTAACAAGTAATTAGTCATGTTTTGGATGTTGAATGATAAATTTCTGAATTTCTCTTTATCGAATTAAATTGAGAAAAAAAAAAAATTTAAGTTTCATTTAACAATCAAAAAAGTATGAGAAATTTATATTTTAAAATGATAAACTGTGACTAAATTATTGTGTTAGAATGATGATTGCAATAAAAGTTTGTGAGTGTAATGTCCATTTTTATCTCTCAAAACAAAGTATTTAAAGGAAAATTGTCAGTTTAAATACTCATGAGCAGAACTGTACATATGTGCATTTTTACACACACAAACACACAATCCAATTGCTTTGTAATGAATAAAACATGTTATACTATGTTTTTTTCATAATTAAGCATATAGATAAGGCAGTTTTTACTTTTTCCATACATAACCCTTGATAAAATGTCTGCATAAAATAGAATTATTAGTATATTTATCTCCATTCTTACAGTACTGAAAATATTACAAGCTGTAGCAATGATTACAAACCCCATACATTAATGAACACCTGTCAGTGCAAACAAGAAATGCAACATTAGAAGATAGTTACCTTGTTGGAAAAATCAAAAATGGCTTCTGCCATTTTCCTCACATTGACAGGAAAAGCTTAAATGGCAATAATAGAATTGAAGCGAAAGGACCTAAATTAGGAAAGTGAATTTGAAATACTATTTGAAAAACTTGACTCCATCTTTATAAAGGGCTCAAATATTTTGGTGCTATTGGCATATGAAAAATTTGAAAATTTCATCAAATCTGAAGATGTAAAAAAAAATCACTATCTTATTGATTTTGACCACCTGGTGGCCAAATGGAAAAGCCACAATATTATTTTGCTGGAAACCAAGTTGGCATATTGAATGCTAAAAAGAGCTGATATACCAAGGGAGATTGAAAAACTTTTAAAAGTAACTATAAATGAATTGACCTTATACTGAATGTCAATATAGTTAAAAACAGTAAAGAAGAATGTTGGCTCTTCTTTGAACAATTCTGTCATAGTTATAATCGAAAAGGATCTCAACATCTTTTTGCAAAATCTTGACTTGGAAAGGATTGATAATATTCATGAAAGACCCAAGAACAGACCAGAAGTCTACTATGAGTATGAGAGAAGAAGGGTTAATTATCTTTGAAATTGGAGAACAAATCCCAGGACCAATTCAACTCACAAACCAAGAAGGGAAAAATCAGAGAAGACTCAATATTATGGGTTCAAATAGTAAGATTTTGTCAGTATACTGAACCAAATCTTAAATCAGAGAACACACACTAAAATAATGTCAGTGAATTAATTGATGAAAAAGCTGATACTACATCATCAGGCTCTTTGAAAATGGTTAATGCTGAAGGGAATGAACATGGTGACTAGAGTTCAAATCCTGGACAAGAGTGTTTTGTATTTCACATATCACTAATACCCTTGAAAAAAGCATGAATCCAATTATTCTCCCTCCAGCTATGGGTTAATAGTAGAGCAGGCTCAGTTCTTTAACCTTGGTATGGCAACCAATCTAGAAGGAAAACTGAATTCAAATCATAAACTTTGCCTAAAATTTGAATTTGTGTCACATCTTGCTCATATTGAGGGGTCAGGTAAACATATAGATTCAGGTTGTGTATGGAACAATGTGATTGGAGTACTTTCAAGAAATATTACCAAAAGAAGTTAGAAATAAAGTAAAAGTAACAGTAGTTGGTTTCAGAAGTCTCATCAAAGAAGAATCAACCTATTGGACGCTAGTCAACTCGCTTAACTTGCAAAATGAACGGATGGATGTGCACCAATCAGACATCAGCAAAATGCTGCGGTTTTCCACTTCGAACTTAGTCTCTTTTATCTTCATCAAATCTTGCCACTTCACGTAGGCTTATCTCATTTTCCATAAAACAAGTCACACTTCTTGTTTCCTTTTCTTCTTCTGATTTCCGCGTGCCGGCAGAAGAGAGAGCACACCTTCTGTTTCTTTGAGGTAAGATTGTTTGTGGCATTACTACTACAGTAACAGGAGTAAATAAATTTAGAATTGGAAATGGTAAAGAGTTACTATCAATAAAATATGTCCCATTATTTTGTGTTATCTACAAAAAATGAATATAAACATAAGTGGTTAAGACAGACATACCAGTTATTAGGTAAAACAGCCATTAAAAAAGTTGAAACAAAGTTTGATTCCTCTAATGATTCTATACAAATATGATAGATTTTTTGAATTTGAAATGTATATACACTGGGCACAATTATCTTCTAATAACTAAATTATTGCCTGACAGTAGTTACAATCATGAAGTAATGTTTATCAAAAGATTATATCATAAGAAAGATAAATAAAAAAATTGTACGAAAATTACATCACTATTTTAGTTATCCCAGTGGTGACAAAAACATGTATACTGACAAAAAATGTTGAAATTAGAGAATTTTTTTTTATAAATGGTTTGAGTTCCCTTTTACATGTGACATCTTCATCAAATATAAGAAGGTGGAACTCAGACCTTTAACAATTGGTTTTCCATTAGCGAAAAGATTAAATTAGATGGTCACAGTAATATATTGTTGTTGTGGGTGTTAGTATGTTTGTAGGCTTAAGGACAACATAAGACGTGCGTGCTTTAGTTAGGGCATCTTTATTCTGAATGCAGAGTGTGTGTGTGTGTGTGTGTGTGTGTGTGTGTGTGTTCCTATGCCAAGGGGTTGTAATCTTGTGAGTAGAGAAATAGTCTGTGATATTACTACAGTCACCATTCATTTTATCATGCTTAACCCAGGCTTCTTGATTATTAGACTGTTTATCCAACAGTTGCCAATTTAATACACCTTTTTTGAAGTCTAGCAAAAATGTGTCCCTGTTGTCTCTTTCATACAAAACATTCATTTTGTACCTATTTCGACCTTTTGCCTTTCCAGCTTTACTGAAAATTCAAAGTTTCTTCCAATCAGATCATTACTGTTTAATTTGTGGCTAATGATACAATTTGGTTTAAAGAAAATCCATTGTTTCCTTTTTTCCTCACTGCGTTTTTTAGTGGACATCTTCCTCTTTCAGTAAAGGGAACTCTTTTCATCATTTGTTACTTTTACTTCTTCAATATTGAGGTTCTGTGCCATATCCTGAAAATGTTCATCCAAAATAAGAGACTCAATATTTAAACATTTTCATATTTAAACATATTTCAGAATTTTCCTAATTTCATAGTTTGGCTATCACATTATACATTGTGTAGGATGTTCTGTAAGATGTCACTCTTTTGACCCCTTGATTTCCTTAAGGAAACAATGGTGACACTCAATGTACCATGTGATGTTCTTTGCTGGAATTATCCTAAATATTCTACTGAAAAATAGTCTAGAACACTCCATTGATAAAATAATTATGTAAATTACTTAAACTTACACGAATCAATCAATTTAAAATGATATTTTCTTCTGTTCAATTAATTTTGTCTTCTATTTTGCATGATTTGTCGGACAGATTTGTTGTATTCAACATATTTATATGAAAATTTAGTTTTATATTCTTTTTTGTGCATATTAACATATAAAAAATAAAATATGGGCATTAGATTTTGAGAAATGGATAGAAATATTTAAAATTGATTGGTGTATGAATACTTTCATCGTTGACTAAATATTTTCATATGATAAAGCCTTATTCACATAGTGCCCAGATGGTTATAAACAGCCACATAGAATAATCTTGACATAGACTGATGACTTCAATTGAGGAAGATCAAAACTTTTTCAGTAGCATGTTACAGATGGCATCAGAAAACTCTAAAGTTAAAACTGAAGTAAATACCAACTTCAAGTATATAGGCCAAGATATATTTCAAAGAACAAAAAAAAAATCAATCAAGATAAATGTGTGCAGTCTACCACTGAAATTGCTTTTGATAAGAGAAGTAAAGAGAATTAATCTCATCTGAAATTTTGAGAACTATGAAAACTGATTGGTCAAATCTAGCAAGAGAGCAACACGAACAAGACTAACTTAAGTTATAATATCAATGAAGTGAGCTCTTGTTTAAAGAATGGAATGTAAAAAAAACAGCCAAAAGTGTAAAGTCTCAATTAGTCATCATAACCTTGGCAATGTAAGCTTTTTGCAAATCAATGCACATAAAGACTCTTTTTCAAATTGATTCAACTGTAACCCACACAAAAATACTACATAGATTTCCTCATTAGCACAAATAAGGAGTACTTAACAATTTCCTGGCTGTCACAATGCCTAAAAAGACTGTGGAAAAAAATAGTGATTTTGGCCTAAGTAGATCTAACAGAGGTTTGCATTTCTATCAAAAGTTTATACTTCATCTACTTGGTATACCTGACTCAGTAAGAAACATCCCTATTAAATGTAAAACCATTCCATCTACTCATGATACCAATTTTTAGATAAAAAAAAAAGACTTACATAGAAAATAGTAATTTTTGAAGAAATGCTGTTAAAAAAGAAATTTGAAATATTGAATGGATTCTAATCAATGAGTAGATTGCTAATACACCAATGAAGACAGGAATAGTATTGTATAACGGGACATGTAGTGGATCCCAAAATACCCCAAACTTAAGTATACTTCATAGTTTCAAATAATAATTAAAAAATTTTCAATTTTGTACTAGCTTTGTATCTTTCAAATAAGCCTACCGATTTCTTTAGAAGAAAAAAAATTAAAAAAGGCGGTGACTGTAGAGTTGTCACCCTCTATAACAGACTATTGAAGAATCACAACAAACAAATATAGAGCTAACATTACAGAGGGAGTAATTTTATTACTTTTGAGTTTGGATAGCAGCTATTAGAGTTTGTTCAGGGACTTATATTCATCATCTTTGAAGTTTTGATTTGGGTTTTGATTACAAGAAAATTTTAAAGTTACTTGTAAAATAATGTAAATTATTTTGCATACATAAAGGCTTTAGACTATTTTTCATGTCAGTTTTAATCATCCCAAATCAATTTTCATCATGTCTACTGAAAAATTTAAACAGTACTTAAAAATTTTCTAAAAATAAAGTAACCATTATAGAAATCAGTAAAAATTAGCTAGTTTAATGACTACTTTATTGTTTTTGTATTTTGACAAAAATATTACTTTTTAATTAGATTATAGGCAAAATACATGTTTACAGCAAGTCACTATTGTCAAATTAATTCAAAAGTCAAGTAGATATTGAGTCAAATTTATGACCAATAAATGGAGAGCTGAAGAACGGATTACCAAGAAAATAAAATCTGATATTACTAATAGAATATTCCTAACATTAAAACATCATTATATGATGGGCAACACTAATATATATATTAGCAATTTTAGTATACGTACCTTGTTACAGATGGTACCCCATTTGCCATTAATTTCTACTTCAACTCGTCCCTCAAGTGCATCCTTACCATCTGCTAATCTTACAGGAAAAGTCATATTTTCAACAACAGATTCAAAATCATCCCATAAGACCAACTCTACCCATTTTTCCTGCTGGCCATCAGCCACAAGTGTTCCATATATTACCATTCCAATAGAATTATCAAATTCTAGCACTGTGCCTGGAGGTATATCCAGCCGGCCTTCTGGTTCAATATAGATATCTTTAACAACCCTGTACCGTTTTCTTTCCAGGACTAAGTGTGTATTTAGTTCGCCACCCAGGATATCCTTATGCATGAAAGTATTCTTTGGGGGAGCTTTTAAAATCAAATAGTTTTCATAGAGTCTGTCATATCTCAATGCAGGGTAGTACTTAATCATTGCCAGATTATAACGGTCATCACGATCAAAGATCAAATTAAAGAAGTTTTGATAGTTGTTTGTGTGCCAATAATTATAATCAGCATTGATGACAACTGATGGATCAATCAACTGAGTAGATATTTCTCGCACGGATCCCGGGTTTGAGATCTCATTTCTCTGTACTTTGATGTTACTAGAAGAGACAACAATGACAGCATTTGCATGACTCCTTGGATTCAGAAATGGAAAAGAATCATTAATTTGATTATTAATTAATCTATTGTACTTGAACAATATGTTTTGGATAGGACTGTTCTGTGTAAGGCGCATGTTTATGGCATAACGTCCATTATTGAGACGAAATGTATTAGAGAATATTTCATATGCCACAAGAAAATTTGTGTACCATCTTGATATTAATAAGTCATCACCATTATTGATAAGAATCCCACCTAAAGAATGATTCACAAAAGTATTGTTTGTAATCTTTCCAACTGAGTTTAATAATGGTGCCATGAGCAAGCCATGCTTGACATTAGATTTGAAGGTATTCAAATCAAGAGAAAAATTCATTTTAGTTTTAATACTAATATTGCATGACAAATATTCAATACCTTGCTGAAGGTTATTTTCAAAAGAGCTTTCATTCACAAGAATATTTCCAGCCCTGCAGTAATTACCAACCCGAAGGGCAGTCCATAAGTTCTCCAAAAATTTTACACCAGAAACATCAAATTTGAGCCCATCCTCAATTCGAGATCGATTTTGCAATAAGAATTCAGTGAAGACACCATATCCTCGATTCTGTATAAATTGGCTTTGATTGAATAAAAGTAATCCACCAGAATAAGTTACATTTACACCAGCACGTGAATTATTCTTAAAGACTGTGCCATTAACCACAACATGACCAGCACCTTGGAAGACACGTAAACCAGCTTCATAGTTGTTGTCACAAACATTGGTAGAGTTGATGATAATTTTGCTTCGCATATCTTGTATAGAAATCCCATGGTGATTGTTCTCAGACAGAACAGACTCTGTAACATGAAGTTCTATATCTGTGCCTGAAATGATACAAAAATAAATACATTACAACTTGCTTAAGGTATTAAAAGAAAGTTTATTCTATATTGAAGCTTGAATTACTACATACAATTTGGAAAATTCTGACCATGAATAAAGAAAGTCCAGTAGAAAAATAATGGACAAAGAACCTTACTAACATCATCCCATCTGATGGACTGTGTAAGTAAATCATTTGTTTAATGGTTAAGATTGCAAGAAGCCCACCACACCCCAACATCAAATTTCAGAAGCCATAGGACTTTCCAGCAATCCCCAAAGAGGCAACAACATAGAACTAGATCTTTCTCAAGTTATCAAAACTTCTGCAACTGTTATATATGAATTTGCCTCTATAGAATAAGCCTTGTCACCCACCACTGCATCTGCAACAGATGTTAGAAACCCTTCAAAAATTTTGTTTCCAAAAATATTGGCCAATTAATATCCCTCAAACTGCTTTGTTTGCTGAAGCTGTAAAATACGCCAACTGCACCTTTGCAGAAAAGTAAAAAAAAAACAATGAGGCCACCTGTTGACAGTGGATGGCAACCAGTGATGCTTAAGGACAGGATCTTGGCAGTTGAGCAGTACTTGGCTTGGCAATCAAGTGGTCAACCATGGCTCTTATTGGGTTAGACAGACGGTCAGATAGCCCTGATCTGATCAATCAGCTGGTCTTGTCAAGCCCTAGTACCCATATGTTTTATCCCAACCTTCCTTTTCAGTCAGCACTTACAGCAAATTCCCAACCCTTGTCTTTTAAATGCTAGAAGGTGGTAGCTGAGAGTCGATCATGACTTGAGAGAATAGGAATTTGACCACTGCTAAATTACATGGTAATTACTAAAAATAATGAAAACCTGAAAGTGGCAAAGGCTTGACAACCTACTTCCAGCTCAAGTATCCTGGTCATGTATCTCTGTCTCAACCAAAGCAAATAGGTTTCTTTCTTTGTACATTCCAAACACAAGTTGGACTCTGTGGTGGCTAGCAAAAAATAAACATCATTTATGACATCTTCTAATGAAAAACTCAAAGAAACTTATCCGAATCAGACTCAGAGAATGAGGCAGCAGACTTCCTCAGATTCATTGTCATTGAATCTTTGGAGGAGGTCTGCCTAGCTAAATTCTCCCCTTTCTCAATAGAAAAAGTTATTGCAACAAGAGCTACTCCCCAAAACATAAGGAAAACACTAAACAGAAACTTGCTCATCGAGGTGGACAACCAGAGGCAGGCAGATATCATCTTCAAAATGAAAAGTTTCCACACTACCAAAAGCAAAGCATATCTACACAAAAGACTAAATACTTTCAAAGGAGTTATCAGAAGTAGGGTGTTGGCCTTGGTTACAGCAGAGGAGATGTCAACAGCCCAGGGAAAACAGAGAGTGACAAACATTAGAAGAATTTCAATTATGGAGAGTAAATTGAAATCAACACCTGACATTTAATTAGCTGCATATTCACAAGAGAAAATGAGCTATTATCTTGAGAGGGTTGAACAATACACCCCAGCACCCATGAGGAGTTTCAGATGTCTGAAATATGGACACCACAACGAAATCTGCAGAGGACAACAGTGTGGTGAAAAGGACCCAGACCACATGGAGGAAGATGGCTTGAAATTAGATGTCCAAACTGCCAATAAGACCATACAGCTTACACAAGATCTTGCAACATCTATAAAAAATAAAAGGAAATACTTGAAGTAAAACACGAAAGGAATGTGTCCTTCCTGAAAGCAAGGAAAATAGTAAGGTCCTATATAGGAGAAAACATCTACACCTTTGTTACACAGAGAGTGGATCCAATCAACTAAGAAACTATTCCACTTGGAGCCAAATGATTGGCCAAAGTTTCAGGAGCACCTGAAAAACATGCATTCAGCCAAAACTCAGCAAATTAAATGAACACAAATAAAGCAAAAACAAATGAAATACTCAAAGAAAAAGGATACACAAAATCTACCTTTGAAATGCCAATGACTAAAAGTAAGAAATCACCTACAAAGCAGAGCCAACAGAGATTGCCAATCTGTCCTACCACTAAAATAGACAACCTTGAGAAAACCAACACCTAAAACCCTAAACTAAATAGTGAAAATAGAATAGAACATTCCCCACATTACAAAACAGATCATACGCCATCATTATCATCTAAATGGGAGTGACTGAAGTTGTCAAATCTACCAAGTCAATCCTCAGACCCCTCAACATCAAAGATTGATATCAAAAATAAATTTAGCTTCATTGAAAGAATGGAGACAGAGGAGCCTAAAAGCAAAAACAAATTTTTTTAAAAATACAATAACCCCAATCATAATAAACTCCACCAATTCAAACAAAACACATAGCTCAACCCTCATACAGTGGAACTACAGAGAAATCCAGGCCAATTACAAAGAACTACAACATATTTTGACCAGCCAAAATTCCTAGATAAGTTTGCCTCCAAGAAACATTCAACACAAAAGATGACATTACAATAAAAAAATTACCAGAGCTCTAATTTTATTCCTAATACTGGTCATAGGGCTTCAGGAGGGGTCTCAGTCCTAATTAGGAATGACATACCCCAAAGCAAAATCAACTTCAACATTGGACTCCAGGCAATCGCCATCAAAGTGACCTTACACAGAAAAATAAATATCTGTGCACTATACATTCTGCCACATGATACAATTAACAGAAACTTCCCACACCTTTCATCCTATTAAGCAATTTTAATGGCTACAATACAATATGGAGCTGTAAAAGCACAAACAAAAAGGTAGAATACTGGAAAACATTATCAATAATAATAATCTGTCTTTTCAACACAAAATCTCAAGCACATATCAACCCATATTTTAATACTAACTCAGGCATAGATTTAACCTTTTGCGATACCTCAATTTTCCTTGACTTCTCTTGGAGGGTTGTATGAAGATACATGCAGGATCAACCATTTCCCAATAGTGATCAAGAGTTTGCAGCCCCAAGAGGAAGACCTCCCCAGATGGAGATTAAATAAAGCTAACTGGGAAGAGTTTTGATTTCTGTACCTCAAAAACCTCACACAAATTAACACTTACTCTGCTCCCCACTTTACTGTCAAACTTGTAGAACTTGCAAAATGTATCCCACACCACCCAACCACTCATAAACGAGTAAGGCTATAGTTCAGCAAAGAATACAGAGAGACTATCCATCTACAACAGCTTTGGGAAAATTCAGTACTGAACCACAACCTTTAACCTAATCTCCTTCAAATTCTACAGAGCAAATGCACATAAAATCATCAAAGAGGCAAAAAGAAAATCCTGGTAAAATTATGTGAGCAAAATAAATAACACCTCCAAACTGGAAACAGTCTGACATATGATTTAGAAAATAGCTGGTAAAAAACAATCACCTAAATCACCTCTCTGTAACAAACAAAAAATAACAGGAAAATGTCATCGCCGATCAACAAGCAGAAACATTCTCCAAAGAATTTTTCAGGTCAGGTCAACACAAAATTCATTAAAATTAAACTGAGCTCTGAAAAGAAAAAATTAAACTCCAAAATTTCTGAAGACTACAACAAACCATTCACCCTAAATGAACAAGTGGATTCCATAAATAGATCCCACAATACAGCTGTCAACCCAGATGAGATACACAATGAGTTTCTCAAAAAACTACCAGATGAATTCGTTAAGTGCCTGTTAAATGTCCTCAATAACATCCGGACAAGTGGTACCTTCCCAGAAACAAGGAGACAGAAAATAATAATCCCCATCTCCAAAACAGGCAAAGATGATCAGCTGAACTATCAAACCATTGCACTAACTAAATGCATCCGCAAGATGATGGAACAGATGATCAATAACAGACTGATGTGATACCTCAAGTTAAACAGCCAACATGCAGACAGTATTCCAGAAAGAAAGAGAATTGTAGACCATTTGCTCATCAAGGAAGCCTTGATAAAAAAAAAAAAGCAACAACTGACAGCAATTTTTTTCGACCTGGAGAAGGCATTTGATATTACCTGGAAGTATGGTATCATGCGAGACCTATATGATCTGGGCTTAAGAGAAAGGCTGTCACTTTTCATAAAAACCTTATTTTTCAAAGAAACTTTAGAGTACATGTGGGATCCACTCTTTCTGACCAACAAAATCAAGAAGGTATTCCACAAGGAAACATCTTATCCGTTACTTTCTTCTCAATAAAAATCAACAATATTGTTAAATGTCTAAGCTACAAGGTCAACTGTGCTCTCTACATTAATGACTTTGTCATCTGCTATCAAATTACTCAGATAAACATAGAACAACCATTGCAATTGAACTTCAAAACAAATAAATGAGCAGCAGAAAATGGCTTCAAATTCTCTAAGTCCAAAACCCAATGTGTGCATTTTTGCTCTCTCAAGAAAATGCATGACGACCTTGTCATCAAACTTGAAGATACCAAAACACCTGTCATTGATGAATATGAATTCCTTAGAGTTACATTTGATAAGAAGCTATCATTTATCTCGGACATAAAATACTTAAAAACCAAGCTCACCCTTTTATGAATAGTTTGCCCACACAGAATAGCGAGCTGATCAACAAACACAGCTTAAACTATACAGATCACTGATCTGTTCACAACTGGACAGTGCTATTTTTATCCATAGATCTGCCAGGAAGTCCTACCTCAAAGACCTCAACCCTATACATCATGAAGGCCTAAGATTGGTCTTCAGAACTTCTTCACTTGACAGCATATACACCAAAGCCCATGACACACCCCTAAAATTCAGATATAAAAAACTAGCTCAACAATACTACACAAAACTCAAATCTTGCCGATCCAATTAGATTGCAACCCCAAATTCAAGATTCCATATCCTGACTTGAAACCCAAATTCAATGAATTCCTTGATGCAAAATGGTGATAATGCTGGAATAATAACATCCACAATAAACTCTTCCAGATCAAGCCCAATTTGGGAGAATGGAGACCAGTTTTTAGAAAATCAAGAAGAAAATAAGTCATTATATTCTGATGGTACATTGGTTAAGCAAGACTTACTCACTCTTTTATACTCAAACAGGAACAGCAACTACAGTGTTTGACATGTCAAATGCCAAGCACTATTAAACATGTTCCCATAGAATGTAGGGCTTTCACTCTCACAAGAAAGAAATTTTTTCAATGTAAATAGTTTGAGCAATTTGTTTGAGTATGTCAACATGAATGACATCCTGTCTTTCCTGAGACAAGGTTGTACCAAAAAATGATAAATACCACTTGAACACAATGGTAACATGCTATTAGGACCACTCCTTCACCTCTGGACATAATGTGGCTCCAGACAGGCTCATATGCCATAAAAATCCATCATTCACATATCACATTTATATAACAGGATCTGGCATTAAATAACCTAGAAACCCAACCAACCAACCATCCATCAGACTAGACATTTTTACTAAATACTTTTTAAAACAATTCTTTATTCTACCATCAATTCATACATTTTAAGAATATTTTCATATTCTCTCCTTCCTTTTGACCAAACATTTGGTCAAGACTCTTTCAACCAGCACTTAGCTTCAGAATAGTTAGGATTATTAAAAGACACAATATGTAGACCATTACATAGGCTTCAAAAAACAGAAGAGCTTTTTACAGGTTCATTTTATACAAAAATATGAAAGTACTTTTGGTACACCCTGTTGGTCGACTTATATACATAAGCAGCCCAATATTGGTAATGCCTTAAGGGGCCCTTTTACTGGAACACAATCAGAAAAAGATGGCAGCAATAAAGCATGTGTGTTGTCACACATGAGTCTTGGAGTTATTTCGACTAAACATGGTGTCAGAAGGACGAACTTGACGATAATCTGAGTGAGTACTCATCATCATCATCATATCGTGCTGGTAGCACGGATATCCCTGACCCTCTCTCGCCACTCCTCCCTATCGTCCATCGCCTAGGTAGGTCTTCAGGGCAACATCCTGTATCCTCACATAGCTGCTGAATGTACGTTCAAGCTGGTCGTCCTGCTTTTGCGCGGCCATGTGTGGGGATCCATAAGAGTACATCTCTTATGAGTTCATCTCTGCTTCTCCAGCAGTGTCCTGCATGTCTGGTTCATCTAACTTGAATAGTTTTCGTGATAGGGGGTAGGTGGCCGTACAGTTGGTGTCTTGTGGGGTGTTGCTGCCAGGACTTGTTCAGGATTGCACGCAGCATTCTTGTGTAATTGCCATCTAGTTTCTTCTCCAGCCGTTTTGTTAGCGTCCATGTAGTGCATCCATATAGCAGTATCGATGTGACCGCTGCCTGGAAGAAACTGCGTTTCATTTTATCGGTTAGGTCTGATTTCCATATAATCGATAGCCTATTGATAGCTGTCCATGCTTTCGTTAACCTCGTTTCGATGTCCTTTTCGGTTGATTCGACGCTGCTTCCTAGGTACGTGAATTTGTCTACTAGTTTAAGTGGGGTTCCTTCTAGAGTGGAGATGTCCCCCGTTTGGTTATAGCACATATATTCCGTTTTGTGTGCATTAACATAGAGGCCTATACTTGCTGATGCTCGTTCCAAACTATGCAGAAGTGTTTCGGCTTGGTCAGGTGTATTTGCCAGTATCGCTATGTCATCGGCGTAGTCGGCGTCGGTAATTGTTGTTGCGGGGTATCTTCTGCTTCTTTTCTTTGTCAGTTCGAAGCCATTCTCTTTGATTTTGTCAATCGATGTTCTAAGTACGTAGTCTAGACAAATGATAAAGAGGTACGGGGCCAGCGTGTCCCCTTGTAGTACTCCTGCTACAATGTCAAAGTATTCTGTGTCTCCATCCGGTGATCGAACTTTTACTTTAGTGTTTCTATAGAGAATCGTTATTGCCGCTACGGTTTCTTTAGGTATGCCATATGCTAGTAGGATTTGTTCCATCTTTCCTCTGTGAATGGAGTCGAAAGCCTTGGTAAAGTCGACAAATATTAATGTCGCTTGTAGGTTCTTTGCCCGTACACCTTCAAGGATTCTGCGGATGGTTAATATTTGTGAGGTCGTGGATCTATTTCTTCGGAAGCCATTTTGGTTTTTTCTAAGTATGCTGTTGATTTTGGGTTCTATTCAGTTTCGTAGTAGGGCATTGTAGATTTTGGCAGCTATGGATGTAAGTGTTATGCCTCGGTAGTTTTTGGCTAATCCGAGGTCCCCCTTTTTAGGGAAGGGGAGTATGCATCCCTTCATCCATCTATCTATCGGATTTTGATTGTATACTGTGTTGCAGTGGCGGAGCAATATGTCGTCGAATTGTCTGGTCTTCCATACTTCCGGGGGAATTTCGTCTAGCCCTGCAACTTTCCCATTTTTAATTTTTCTGAGAACCGAGTCGAGTTCTTCTTGTGTGAACGGTCCTAGTTTAATGTCTAATTGTTTGCTAATTATTCTGGTGATTGGTTCATGCGTTATTTTTGGTGGGTTTCCAAGTAAGTTTTCGAAGTGCAGTTTCCACAGTTTTATTCTTTCTTGTTGGTTTGCTGCTTTACGTTTTGCTTTGGCTGTGTTCTTTCTTCTGCTCACTTCGTTTATTGTTTGCCAGGCTATTCTAGATTGTCTATCTTCCACCGAGTCTCTAATCTTATCTATCTGATTTTGAATGTATTCTGTCTGTTCCTTTATATATATGCCTGCTAATTGATATTGTGCCGTTTTTAGTTTTAAGGCATTTGTGTTTGTTGGGTTTTTTCGATAGTTTTTGAAGGCTGTTTTCACTAGTGTACGTTTTTCTCTCACCGCCAAAGTTTCCCATGGGACTCTATATTTAGTTTTAATTTTTGTTGGAATGTATTTTGCTGCTGCCTCGAGGTGTGCATTGACGAAATTTTCATATTCGTCGTTTGGTGTACTTTTTTCCGTCTTTTCGTGTAGTGTTTCGAATCTGTTTTTTAATTCTAATACGTATTTATCTTTTATGTCTTTGTTGTTTAATAGGGCCCAGTCATAGTGTTTGGTGGTCGCTGTTCGTTTGGCGTTTTTTCGTAGGCTTAACCGTATTTTCGCCGTGACTATTCGGTGATCGGTGGACACACCTTCAAAAATGGAGTATGCCTCGCAATTCAATGCACTATTCTTCCATTTCTTGTTTATAAGGACGTAGTCTATCTGAGCTTTAGTATTGTTTGCGTACGTGTATGTCCATAGTTTGCCCTCTCTTTTTTGGTAGTTTGTATTGAGGCATGCTAATCTATTTTCTATCATGAAATCTGTTAGATGTTGCCCATTCCTATTTGACGTGTTGTGGAGGCTGTATTTGTTGTTTCCATTTTTCCCGATTTGGGCATTCATGTCTCCGCCAATGACTAACATGTTGTGTTTCAGGATGCTCCGCACTAATGAGGATAACTCATCGTAGAAGGTGACAAGTTCATTTTCTTCACTAACATTGGTGGGGCTGTAGCATGAGATGATTGTTGCTCTGGGGTTTCCGTTAAATGTAGCTGCCATCATTCTAGGTTGTATTTTCTCCACGCTATTGAGCGTTTTTAGTGCTCTAGGTCCTATCAGTAATCCTACCCCTCCTACTGCGGCGTTGACAGAGTTTTTCCATGCGGATACAGTGGCGAGCGACCAGCCATTGCCAGTTTCGTGATATTTGATATCTTCTGTGTGCGTGTATCTGTGTTCTTGTATGCATATTATGTCTATCTTATGTTCTTCGGCCGATGCGATTAGCTCTGGGAGTTGTCCTATTCTATTTAAGGTTCTTACGTTAAATGTGGCTATTTGTAGTGTTTGCTTGCATTTTAGTAGTTTTGATTGTTTGAGCTCTGTAGCTGATTTTTCGAACACCGAGGCCAGGGCTCCAACCTCAGCAGGACGCGCCCCTTTTTTACCCGCGCGAAGAGCGATGCGGTTTGTGTAAGTGGTTTGAGTGTGGGTCATGGTTATCTTTCGATGGCTGTTTTATTCTCTTCTATAGAAGCCACTCTTATAGAGGAGCAGCAGTAGTTCCCCGATCGAACTAGCGATCCTGAGCGTAAAGTCGTCAAACTCACGTCCAGGACCCGTTTGGGTATTGAGTTTGGTCGTCCATGGGTTTATTCAAATACCTTTACGTACATCATGCTGCTTCCCATGTGTACACAAAAAAAAAAAAAGGGGGGGTAATTTTGGTTTAAGTTTTAACTTAGTTAAAGTCCAACATTAAGGTACTTTCGTATGACTTTCACTGGTACTGACTTGTGCTTTTTTTGCTGTATTGGGACTTCTAGGTTTTTCATTTTTTTTTTTTTACTACAGTTGGGAACCTAGCAGGCTTCAGGAATTATAGAGCTTAACAAATTTTTTTTTTTTTCTTCTTCTTCTTGGGGGGGGGGCCTGTGGTAGCATTAGGTGTTGATGATGTCAATCAACCCACCCCAAAGTTTTGACTGGACAGTAAGAAATTTGCATAAAGCCTTTCACGAGTGGCTTGAAGAAGTGAATCTTTTTTTTGAATTTCAGAAATTTGAAAGCGAGGGTAGAGATAGTACCACTAAAGCTGCAAATGTTGAAAAGAAAAAAAACAAGTTTGTTTTTTTTACCTTTTAGGAAAAAAGGGTCGAGAAATATACAAAACCCTAACAATTAAAAATGCAAAAAGAGAAACGATTGAAAATGATGACGAAAAAAAACTTGAGATGGTTATCGAAGCATTCAAGGACTACTGCAAACCTATGAAAACATTGACTGTAGACAGAGTGGAATTCCTACGGAAAGAACAAAGTAATGATGAAAGCTTTGAAGATTTGTTAAATTTGAAATTGAGTTCTAAAGATTGTGAATGGAATAACGTCACTGAGAACGATATGATAAAATTACAAATGATAAAAGGAATACACGATAAAAAAACGCGCGAAATTCTCCTGAGGGAACCAGATTTAACCCTGACACAGTGTATTGACCGATGCAGAGCTGCAGAACAAAGTAAAATCCAGTCGCAAAAAATTGAAAAATACGAAAAATTAAATGTTGATGATGACACATACGAGAAAGATATCAATGCGACTGGAAGAAAAAACAATATGATTGCATTTATTGTCAGAGAAGTCATGTAAAAGGAACCAGAAACTGTCCAGCTTATGGTCAGGAAAGTTTTAGATGCAAAAGAAAAAACCATTTCGCCAAATCAAAAGTTTGCAAAGATAACCAGAGAAAAAAAAAAGTTAACGAATGTTTTCACGTTGTAGGGGAGACAATTCACAAAGTTCCTGCGAATTTAAAATTAAACGGGAAGCCCATCAAATTCATGATAGATTCTGGAGCAACTGTAAATGTAATTCCTGCAACATTCGTTAAGGACAACAAGATGGAGCACTTACTAAAAAAAGGTAAGAAACTTGATATTACTGTATACGGAGGGAAAAAGGTCAGGACCGAAGGAACAATGAGGGTAGAACTTATCAACCCTGTCAACAGAAGAAAAGTGACAGCCTCAGTCATGGTTGTGAATGAGAAGGTACAACCAATTTTAAGTTGTAGTCTTTGCCAAAAGCTAAATTTAATACGGTTTGACTCGACAGTTTCAGCTGTAGAATGCGATGACCTCAAAGAACAAGCCCTGAAAAACATCAGAAAACTAGACATTGATGATTCCATCAAAGGGATTCTACTAGAATTCCCAGACGTTTTTGAAGAGAGAGTTGGTGAATTTGAGGGCAAACTAACACTTCAAACAGAGCCAGGCACAGTTCCTACACAACAACCCATAAGAGGTGTCCCATTTGCACTGGAAAAACAATTTAAACAAGAACTAGAAAAAATGATGAGGGACAATATAATTGAGAAACTAGAAGGACCTAGCTCATGGCTCAACAGCTATGTGATTGAAAGAAAACGCAGCGGAAAACTTCGGATATGTTTAGACCCCAAACCATTAAACAAGGCACTGATCAACAACTACCACTGCCAGGTACCAAGCTTGGAATCCATCACACACAGGTTTGCAAATAAAAACGCAATAAAATTTAGTAAATTGGACGTAAGAAGTGAATACTGTCATTGCAAGTTGAATGACAAGGCAAGAAAACTGACTGCCTTCGGAACACCTCAGGGCAATTATCGATACAAAAGATTACCCATGGGTATCACACCAACCAGCAAAGCATTCCAAACAAAAATGATCGAACAGTTCCAAGGGATAAACGGGGTTAGCATTATTCAAGATGACTGTCTGGTTGAAGGGTTTGGAAACAACTCAGACCAAGCCATCAATAACCACAACCAGAACCTGCGGGCATATTTGCAGAGATGCAGAGAAAGAAACATAAAAATTAACCTCGACAAATGCAAATTCCTCACAGAGGAAGTCACTTACATGGGTCATACACTGACTAACACAGGTTTGAAGCCTGATGAAGAAAAAATACGGGCAATCATAGAGTTCCCAGCACCTCGTGATTTGCATAATCTAAGACGCTTCATTGGAATGGTTAAATACCTCTCGAAATTTGATCACACACTGACAACAAAATGTGAACCTCTAAACAGGCTAACGCGGAAGGACCAGATTTTCCAATGGGCGGAGGTACAACAAAGAGCATTCGAAGACATAAAGAAAGCTATAGCAAACACACCTATCTTGGCTTACTATGACTTAGAAAAGCCAGTCACGATACAGACTGACATGTCTGATGTAGGTGTGGGAGCTGTCCTCCTACAGAATGGAAAACCAGTATCATACGCATCAAAGGTGTGGAACGACTATGAAAAGAACTACGCACCAATTGAAAAAGAGATGAGAGCCGTTGTGTTTGGACTACACAAGTTACGGAAGACATGTGACAATAGAGTCGGACCACAAACCATTAGAAGCAATCAGCAACAAGCCTCTAAGCGAAGTACCAAAAAGACTGTTAAAAATGGTGCTTTCAATACAAATGTTTGACTACAAAATAACATACAAAAAGGGCAGTGACATAATCATTGCTGATGCTCTTTTGCGAGCCCCAGTAGAGGATGACAATTTCCAGTTTAATTTCAGTGAAATGAATCTATTAGAATTTCTTGCTGTAAGTGAACAGACCAGAGACAGGCTAGTCAGTGCCACCAAAGAAGATAAGGATCAACAGAAGCTCATAAAACTAATTAAACAAGGCTTCCCAATGCAATATAAAGTCCTTGAACCTCGGTTGAAGCACCTGTATAAATTCAGAGACTACCTGTCAACAAAGGATGATCTAATATTTTATAAAGACAGAGTCTTTGTACCTGCCTCAATGAGAAACGACATGAAGAAGAAGGCACACACAAGCCATTTAGCAGTTGAATGTAACATGAGATGCGCCCTAGACACAATCTTCTGGCCAGGAATGAGACATGAACTACAGGAATGTTATATCAACTGTAAACAGTGTAGCAGATATTCTGCAAGAAATAGCAAAGAGACATTAATCACAAGACCAGTGCCGGAATACCCATTCCAACGTATTGGCCTCGATACCATGACACTGGATGGAAGGAAATACCTAGTCTGTGTGGATTATTTCTCCAATTACACCTTGGTTGATCGACTTCACGGAACATCATCATGGTGCACAATCAAGCTGATAAGGAAACACTTCATGAGATATGGCATCCCAGAAGAAGTTGTAAGTGATGGGGGCCCTGAATTTGATAACAAAATGATGAGAGAATTGGCCCATAAATACAGATTTAGATGGAATCCCTGCTCACCAGAGATGCCAAACTCCAATGGAATGGCAGAATCAGCTGTAAAACAAATAAAAAGCATCATAAAAAAATGTAATAATGAAAACAGCGATCCTTGTCTGGCCATACTAGAATTCACCAACACACCATCAAAATCCATAGGAATGTCCCCAGCACAGAGATTCTTTGGAAGACAATTGAGAAGTGTACTGCCTACGATGAAGAAATTTCTATCCCCATTTAATGTGGAAGAAACAAAAACTAAAATACAAAAGGCAAAACAACATCAAAAGAAATACTATGACAAAAATGCCCATGACCTGATAGAATTAAGAAGGTGACCAGGTGACTGTGCAGTCATATGGCAGGAGCCAATATTGGAAAAGGGCAGTTGTCATAGAAAAGTTTGAATACCGACGATACATGATCGAACTAGACAATGGGAAAAGACTAGTGAGAAATAGGAGACACCTAAGACTCACAACTAAACCAAAACATAGCAACATGACGAAAACAAACCACAAACAAGATATCACCAGCAATGACAGTGAACAAAACATCGAACAGCAACAACCAGACATGGCTGAAAGACAACCACGTCTGAAGAGAGTCAATGCAGGCAAGACACCCAACAGATATGGTGAATGGCAACTCACATAAAATGAACACTTCAGACTTTTGTATGTATGGGGGATGTTGGTCGACTTATATACATAAGCGGCCCAATATTGGTAATGCCTTAAGGGGCCCTTTTACTGGAACACAATCAGAAAAAGATGGCAGCAATAAAGCACGTGTGTTGTCACACATGAGTCTTGGAGTTATTTCGACTAAACACACCCTACTATTTAATTTGATTTGATTTTTGTTTTACAGCACATCAACACCTGATGAGTTATTTCCCTACAATTTAGCATCATTTCATTGTTTAATACAAGACTTATGCAGCATCTAGACATTTAATAATAACAAAAAAAGCCGAAACAAAGTAAGTACTCTTCATGGAACATTAAACACTTATCCCAGTATACCTTTCCCTTTTTAAAACAACCTGAAGTCTTCTTTTGGGATAATCATCAGCTGCCTTGTTGTGTTCTCCTTAATCTCAACCATGACATTTCAGCTGCAATTTTAACTTTGGTAAAAGTCAGTAGTTGCAGGGAGCAAAATCTTGACTGGAGGGAGCTGGCTGACAGACTTGGATGATACAGTATTTTGCCAAAAACCAACATAAAATGTGAAAAATACACTTGCTTAGTTATTGTGAATATACAATAAGGTTCCCTATGATCAACCCAATCTTGAGACCTTCAAAATGACAAACACATTCTAGAGAGATTTTGGTCATTCCATAAGTTTATAACTGGACAATCCTATTTCTTATCCAATAATGGTGTTCAGCCTCAATCACTGCCTCGATATGGATCCGGAACTGGGAGCATGCCTTTTTCACAAGTGTTGGCGGGAGCTCGGCGGATGGCGGCGATCAGGCTGGCTTTGGTGTTGTTGGTGATGTTCTCGAAATATGACCAAACGAAGTAGTCCAGCGGGTTGAGGTCGGGGGAGGAGGGGGGCCAGTGAGAGAAGGGTACAAAGTCGTAGCACTCCTTCTGAAGCCAAGCCTGGGTCTCTTTGGACTTGTGGGCCGGCACCGAGTCCTGCTGCCACACCCAGGGTTTGCCACCGGCCACCTGAGTACACCAGGGTATCACCACACACTTCAGCACATCCAGGTACACTTTGGTGTTGACTTTTAAGCCGACTTCGAATATGTGAGGTGGCATGATGTGGCCCTCACTTGAAACCACACCAAAGACCATAACCGTAGCTAAAAACTTTGTTTTCATCACCCTGGGCACATCCCTGTTATTCGTGGCAATCCAGATTTGCATTTTGAGGGTGCTGGCAATGGTCCTGTTGTCATAACTTGGATCGGTAGAGAGCATGAGTTGTACAGTAGCACATCTCTGATCTCACTTGTTGAACATTGCGTCACTTTCAGACATGATAGAAGGCTCCTATCGCTCTTGGGATTTGTATACAACTGGTCAACTAGTAGAAGGTCTGCAACAAAAACAGAAAACTGGTTTTCATTAAATGGAAATGGAATCATGTCGTCTTTTCTAGGGCGACAATTTTATCGTTCAACCCTGTATCAATTCTAGCATAAACAGAAAATAATATTGTCAATCCTCTACACAAAACAAGATAATTGTAAATTTGTTATAGAACAAAATAAAATATTTGACTCACTGTTTCCACTCGTTAGAAGGAGCATGAACCGCATACACCATTTATAGTGTTGACAACTTCCTCTTTTTATCAGATTGAAATTAATATACAGCTTTGATGATGCAGATGTTATAGACTGTGGGTAACTACCATTTTTTATTGGAATATTCTGGATAACATCTCCTCTTTCTGAATTACTGACAACAAGTTCTCCTCTCGCTTCAGGATCAGCCTCCAACAAGACAAAATGCAATGTCAGTACATTGCCTTTAACTGTTTCAAATACCTGAAAAGAACAAAACCAATCAACAATAAACAAGACAATAATTTATAACTAATTCATTTTATCTATTACCAACTAAAATTCTGGGATGAGTCATTGATCTAGGATTTATTTAAATTTTTAATCATTTTGCAGTTTTCCTCACATTTTTGTCTATTCAGTTCTTCAGTAGGCTTCCTAGTGTAGTAAGAAATTTGGAAAAATGTCTCAATTCATAACTTATTCAGATAAGCAGAATCATCCTTTTATTTCTTTTATAAATTTGAGAAGAATCATTAACATTGCAAATATTTTGGGGCATCTGAATCTTCTGTGTCTTTGATATTTTCAGTACAACATTTCACCTAATTCATTTTCTTCTATCCTCTTTTCTCCTATTTCTACTGTTTTCCTTTACTCTTCTTTCTCTCTCTTTCTTTCTTTTCTCTCTCTTTTTCTTCCTCCTCTTTATTCAAAATTTCTCTCAATGTACAAATGGAATTCTACATAATATTCTGCAAAAATCACAACAATTTTTAAAATAAACACTGGTGTATTGTTTAAATGGCCAACATTTCCTGATATATACGTTTTCCCAAATTTTTTTTTTGTATGATTTATTTTTTAAAAATCCAACATTGATTTAAAATCACTAATATCATCCCTCACAGGCATGATGATTGTTTATTAGAACAAAAACGCTATAGCGTTGACTTTGTTTCTCAATAAATCTCTCCTTCTGCTTGGATTACCTTGTTATCAATTTTCTCTCTCTCTCTCTCATATAATATTCATTCTCTGATAAAAATATAGTTTGGGTTCTTTTTTATTGGAAATAAACTGCATGTACATTAGTACTCAAATGATTTAAACTGTTTTGTTACCATCATTCCATTTTTTTGCTTTACATTACCAGAAAAATAATCCCTCTCTTTCTATACAGACAATACACCTGAAAATGGATTAGTTGAAATGTACTGACAATATCAAAGATGCAGAAGATTCTAGTCTTAATTCATTGTTGAACATTTCACTCACTACAGCTAAATCAATATACCATAGTAACTGTTGAAACCTTTTTTAACAAATAATTAACTTCATTTAAGACATTAGTTTTAACTAAGAATTTGTTTGAGTTTATTAACTTTATGATAATTCAATTTTTCTCCAAATACTTATATGTTCAAAATCATTTTAGATGATGAAAACTAAATCTAATATTTAATTTTTAACAAGACAGTCATTGAATTAAAAGTTAAAAATCTAAAAATAAACAATCTCATAAAAATGTAAATATGCCTCAAAATGATTCTTCCACAAGTAAAATCTTGTAAATAAAAGACATTCTTTTCTGTATTTACTTTTTTTTTTAATTCCCAGAGCTGTAAGTTTAAAAAAGTCAGCTTGCTGTTACATTAGCCCTTAAAGGAAACAGGCCAACTTAAAGAGAGATCAATGTGGCCCTCATCAAACAAATCCTACTAAAACATTTGCTGAAGTATTCAATCTTGAAAAAATTACCATCCCAGATTGAATAAAAAGAATTCTGAAGATTACAACAAACAATTTGTTAACAATATAGATAAGAATATTATTATGAAAAAAAATGTTTAACTTGATTGATAACAGTAAGTTAATACAAAAAGAAAAGTAATTTTATTAACATACCTGATGGCAACCAGGAACAGGTACATCATCTTGATCATGTACAATCTGTTCGGGTACATATATAGGATATCGTCTAATTCCAGTTTTTGGAAGTCTACAGAAAAAATAGGAACGTGGAAACATGGTCTCATAATTTGCTTGTGTAGTCAGGTTGATGGTGTAATACTTGATGCCATCTCCCCAGTTGTTCATGATATTAGTTTTTGTTACCATGGCTCGTCCTAATGTAGATTTTATCAGCATTCCATGACCTGAAAAAAAATTTAGGACATATCAACTGTAATATAATGGTCACAAAGACCAATGCAGATTTTAAGTTAATCCTTTTACGCCATGATTTTTTAGACTAATATCTTCATCCTTTTTAGTTTTATCAATAAGTTACATTCTTACCAATACATTCTTACCAATACATTCTCAGCCCTCTTCAATAACTAAAATTCTGAGTCACCATTATTCCTGAAATTATTCAGACTAATAACTTCTTTGTTGGTTTTATTAAATTTTTCAGCACATATATGAGGTGCATACGATAAGTTTCCAGACTTTTTTCGTATGGGCATTTAAAATTTCAGTATGTTATTGCTATACATCTTATGAGATGACTGACCAATTTTTATGATTTCAGATTTAAATGAACAGATACAGCAGGAATTGGAATACACCCTACTAAAGCCTGATTGTCATAGCTGATGAATTTCAAAAATGCAATCTGACACTTTAGAAGAACGATATGCAATAAAATTCTGTTTTAAACTTGGAAAAAAATGCCACAGAAACGTATGGAATGCTTCAAACTGCTTTTGGAGCATCTTGCATGAATTGAGCATCACTTTTTGAGTCGCATTAAAGATTCAAGGAAGGCAGGGAGTCTGTGAGAGAGGATGAGAGGTGTGGGAGGAGTAGGGAAGTCAATACACCAGAGTTGATTGGCCAAAGGGTTAGGGTTAAGGTTACTATGTTGAGGTTGTAAGGGAGTTCAGGAAGAGATTCCATCAGAAGAGGCCAACACTCTTCAAATCGAGTCAGTAGCATTTCCACCAGGACAATACACCAGTCAACATCCTTGTCACAGACTATTTGACCAAGATTGGCATCAAGACAGTTCCTCACCCTCCCTATAGTCCAGACCTTGCTCCCTGTGACTTTAGCTAATTCCCTAAGCTCAGAGACTGTCGTTATGAGACAATTGATGAGATGAAAGAGGCTATGACGAAGGTCATTGACACACTCACACAAGAGGACGTCCATGGGGCTTTCCAAAAGTTGTTGGAACAGTACAACAAGTGCATAGCGGCCAGAGGAGATTACTTCGAAGGGGACTAGAGTTTCATGTGTATACTATCAATAAAAGTGCCCACACGAAAAAAGTCTGAAACTTATCATATGCACCTCGTACTTAGAATATAATATAACTATAATAATGATAATAACTCTCAGAATTTTGTACAGTAAAAAAGGCTGAATAATCAGCCTGCTGAAATAGTTATAAAAACAAGGATGAAGATATCAGAATGAAAAAATTAAGAAAGGAATAAAAATAACACAGAATTTCATACAGTATTTAGATTTTTTTAATTACACATCCACAATACTATCTCCATGGAAAAATATTCTGCTGTAATTTCTTATGACATGCCCAAGGATAAATGTAAGAAATCATATGAACTCTCTTTTTCTTTACTTGTATATTGAGTAGATAAAAAAAATTATGCTTGGGCAATTTCTTTCTTTCATCTCATTCTTCCTAATTATTTATTTCCAATTATTACTGCATATCCAATAATCATAGAACATAAAACAAACTGAGCATTAAGATGAAAAGGCTACAAAAATAAAATAAAATAAAACAAGTGAAATAATAATAATGAAAAGAGAGACAGGTACTTGGACTTTGCCAGAGAACTGGAAAAGCTGCAGACCATGAGAGCAACAGTGATACCAATTATAGTTGGTATGCTTGGAATGGTCCCCAAAGGCTTGAAGGAGTTAGAGAAGTTAGAGGACAAATTGAGACTATCCAAACTACAGCATTGTCAAGATTGGTCAGAATACTGAGAAGAGTCCTGGAGACCTGAGGAGACTTATAGTCACTGACTCCAGTGAAAGACCATCAGCTTTGATATGAGAAACTCACAAATGATAATCATAATAAACATTTAAACTTTGCCAATCACCAAATAGAAATTGATCAATTCAACAAACTCATAGAAAATGGTAACAAACAAATCATGTTTGTAAAATAACAGGTAGGATTTATAAGAGGAATTAGTTAAGGATTCATTCATTCTAATAGTTACATATATAGTGACACATGAGAAAAAAAATGAAATAGTTATCACAGATTAATTTTTACTAATTTTTTTTACCAATTAATAAGCATGCACTAACAATCTTTTTTTAATAAAAAGTTTTTCAGAACCAAACATACCAGAAGTTCTTTTTTTATTTCTAGTGGAGTATTATACTATGAAGTATATATTACCTAGCTCTATATTAAATAAATTGAGCTGAGACATAAATAATTTGTTTTTTAAAAGAAAGTTGTAAGAACACATTTCAAACTTCCAATGTTTTAAATGCAACCAGAAAATTCTTCATTGGTTTTTGTTTTTTTCAGTAGTGAAAGATTACACATCATTATTCAGCCTATAATCTCATTCCTCAATAATGAAAGAACTGAAAGTGTATATTCATCAACACATAACGTTATAGAAGTTTAAGAATAATAAAAACATTACAGAAACAGCTAAGAAAAAATCCAAAACTGGTTTTCAAAGTTTCATTCTGGCAATAAATCATTGAGAAATGAACCCAAGCCAAGATGCTCATCAGAGCTTGAGCAAAAGGATTTAAAAGAAATAATGGAATGAAATCTACACAAAAGTACTTGAGAATTAACAAATGACCTCTACCAATCCAAATCCACAATCTCTCATCACTTGAAAAAGATAGGAAAAATGAACAAACTGGATATTTCAGTTTCTCACACACTTAGTGAGATTGCTATCCATCACAACAAGTCTTCTTTCAAAGCAGAGAAATGATCTGATTACCAAGAATATCTTCACAGGTGACAAAAAAATGGGTCTTCATGCAACAGGCAGTGGATTAACAAGGATGAATCTCTACAGCCTACCCTTGAAGCAGAACATTATGGAAGAAAAGTTATGCTGTATGTATGGTGAAATCACTGTGGTATGATTCATACTGAGTTTTTAAACTGCAATCAGACACTCAATGCAGACTTATATTCTCAACAGCTGCATCATGTGCTTAAAAATCTTATAAAAAAATGCTTCAAACCTGTCATTAAGAAAAACATTATGCTTTTCCATGAGAACACAAGGTCACATTCAGAAAGAATCTCACTGAAAAAAAAATCATTTTTAGGCTGGTCTATTCTACTCCATCCACTGTATTCACCAGACCTTACACTAAGTGATTTCCATCTTTTTTCCTTCTTTACAAAATGCTCTGAATGACAACATTTTTTAGAAGATCCAGTGAAACGTTTGTGGAAAAGTTCTTTAGCTTGAAACCAGGTGACCTTTTCTTGATAGGAATCAATAAGCTCCCAGAGGTGATTTAGAATAATGGCAGATATAGTATTGATTGAAATTAATTCATTCACCAATCAATTATATTTTACTAAAATAGAAATTATTTATGAATCAACACAATCGATTAAAAAAATATCAGTTCTGAAATGTATTCTCTATATCTATTGCTGCATCTGATTGTTAATCTAAATTTATTTGTCAACAAAACATTTCTCCAATGGCTTTGTTTTTGTTTTTTTACAGAGGTGATTTTAACATCATATCTCCAAATGAACTCAAAACACAGAACAAACAAATTCATCACTTTTTCTTTTTGTGATAGCAAGTAATGGATGACTATGAAACCATTGTTTGCACTTATTCTTTTTAAAGTCTCTTCTTTGTTCAATACATCAGTGCACATTTTCAAAGAATTCAAGAATGAAACAGAAACCTCAAACCATGAAAATCAGGAAATATCTACCAAACAAAACTGTAAAACAACAAAACCTTTTTAAGAGTTTCCTTATTAAATATAAAAGCAATACAACAAAGAATTTCAATGTTGATTCCATTGGATTTAGTCACTTATTCTGGTAGCTTTTAACATGTTTTATTTTCACACTTTCAAATCCCCTATTTATCAGCAATAATTGATACCATCACCAACAACAATTTATTGCTGTTTATACAGCCTATCTGAAGTTATGCAAATTAAATAAACATCAATAACTCAAAAAATTCTGAACTAATATTTGTTAATTTAAACGCATTCATTTCCATGCTTAGTTAAATATCTAACTATTTTCTGCCATTTTTAATTGTTAGTTTTTGAAATATTTAGAATTTACAAAAATGAACTGACTGAAGTTAGTATGCAGATTAAATAACTATTAGCTTCACACCTCTGAAATCTAATAATTTTTTTTTCTTTTTGTCCATAATATATGTTGAAACATGGACAAAGGAAAAGGTCAAAAAAGGGCTGAAAAACAGAATATAACAAAGTTATTGAATGAGGGAATGCCCACTTTGGAAACATCAAAAGAGCTTTGTAGAGATCATCAAATGATAAAGAAGGCTGTAGAAAATATAAGTTGAGAACTCAATGCAAAGGAAAAGGCTTTAAGAATTTGCTTCCTTAAAATGAACATAAACTAAAGTAAGTTATAGTGAAACAACCACTTTTACCCAGCACTCAGATCTTTAAAAAGAGTGCAATTGAGAGTCAAGAAAGATAAAAGCAAGATAGTATTTGTGAATGGGGATGTATTAAAAAATCTCCTTCACAACCTCTTCTCACTAAAGCAAATATTCTAAAGAATCAAAACTGGTTTAAGAAATACATGAAAACTGATTTTCCAAAAGTAATTTACACGGATGAATTTTGAGTAATATTTGATGGACCTGATGGATGAGTCAATGGATGAATATTGTCCAATTCAGTTGTGCTAAGAACTAAAGAATTGAAATTGATTTTTTTTTAATAGCATATCAACATCTATGTGTTATTTAATACCAGAGGGATTAGATTGGTTTTGTCTTTTGTGTATGTTTTAGGGTTTAGGGTATGGGTCTTTTGTGAAAGTGAACAAGAGTCAAATGGAGATTCCAGCAGAAAGAAGGCAAGACTTTGTTTGGCATGTAGAGCAGAGAAATAAGAAGACTTACCTTAAATTTGATGTTGGCGAAAATCAAGAAAATGTTAGTGAGTGGAGTATGTAGAGACTAGACCTACATTGTATGCAAATTTTTGTTGCATAAAAGTAGGCTTGGAGACAAACATGACGAACACCAGAGAGTGAGCAATTAATTGGAGAGAAGAAGAGAGAAAGAACAGACCGGATGAACGAGAAGCAAAGTTGAAAGTTAAGATACTCTGCCCGTAAAATGGCAAACTAGTATTAGCGAAAAAAAAAAAAACCCTCAGAGATGAACATTTCCCAGTGAACTGAGTAATAGTGTACAGGAATACGTGGTACCTTGTCCTATCAGGGATACCTATGAGAATGAGATCCTACAGAGGCAGCAGAATGGATGGCTGTTGCCATATTCTGAAGAAGAACTTGGCCCACCCAAGGGTCTAATTCTAATGGCGGTCAGCACAGAAGCAGAAGGTGTGTCCGGTGTGTGACTACTAGGAATTGAACGGTTTTGTGGATGCTTTCACTGCCAATGCAGAAGTGTACGCGCTGAAACTAAGAGAGTGGCGGTGACAAGGAGTCAATGTGTTGCTTCTAGATCTGCGAAATGCATATCTTCAAATCCATATCGACAAGGCGCTATGGCCATTTCAAACAGTCATTTTTAGGGGTCAGCGCTTCTGTCTTACGTGGTTGGGATTTGGGCTGAATGTGGTGCCACTTATTATGAAGTTTTATATAGATGCTATCATATCTCCAGACCATACGATCAAAAGTGCCACATCAGCATATGTTGATGACATTTTAATTAATGAAAGCCTAGTTCCAGTGTTACATGTACAACAACATTTTTTGGACTATGGTTTGGTTTCCAAGGATCTGGTGCGACTGAGAGACAGAGCCAGAGGTTTTGGCTTGCAAGTCTGGGAAAAGGATAGCACTCTCCGATGGAAACGAGGAAGTCAAATTCCAGAAATCCCTGATGGATTAACCTGTCGCCGCGTATTTTCTCTCTGTGGGAAACTTGTTGGTCACTTCCCTGTATGTGAATGGTTCAGGGTGGCAGTTGTATTTATCAAGCACCTGGCGACTGCGGTAACAAAGGGCTGGGATGATAGAATCCAAAACGCTTCTGTCACATATTGGCAAAGATTTTGACCAGAGTATGAGAAGCAGATCCCGTTGGGGAAACTGGTGTATGGACGGTAAAGAAATTACAGTCTGGGTGGATGCGAGTTGCATAGCTACAGGAGTGGCATTGGAAACGAATGGGACGGTCATTGAGAATGCGTGTTGGCTACATCCAACAAATGACGCTCAGCACATCAATCTAGCTGAACTCGATGCGGCCCTCAAAGGAGTCAATTTGGCCTTTCAGTGGGAGGCGACAGTGTTACACTTGTTTACTGATTTAGCATGTGTGCTCTGATGGATTTCCAACACTTTATCTGGAAAAGCACATGTGAACGCGAGGGCAGCTGGTGAGATGTTAGTCCGGTGACGGTTACGAACCTTGCGATCGCTGGCGAAAGAATATGGATTGACCATTGACATGAAACTCATGAAGTCTTGTCAGAACCGCGCAGATAGTCTCACCAGAGTGTTGTGCAGGTGGATGGATTTGTTCAAGGAAGGAAAAGAGCCGGTGCTCGAGAGTTGTGCAATAGTAGGAAGACAACTGGATGAGGAAAAGGTGGCTGACATCCATCATTAAAGTGGACATCCGGGTGTGAAGCGAACTTTATACTTTGCCAGGTTGGTTGACCCACAAGTGTTTAAAGAAACCACTAAATCTCTTGTGAAAGCCTACAAAACCTGTCCATCAATAGACCTGGCAGCCGCTGCGCCAAGATGCATCCACTGTTATCCGACAGTTGGAGAATGTTTTTTTTGAGCGAGGCCCGCCAATAGAAATACTGACTGACAACGACACTGCATTCACTGGTAAAGACTTTAGAGAATTTGCGAAGAATTGGGACGTGCATCTGTGGTTTTGATATGCCTATTCACCGAGTGGAAATGGAATTGTAGAACGAAGTCATAGGACCGTTAACACTATTGTGGCCAAAAAGAATTGTTCAATATTGGAGGCGGTCTATTGGCACGACGTCACCCCAAAGGATGACATTTCACCTTGCACCGTGCTGGCTGACGCGCTACATAGACACCATGTCCGAATAAAAGGTGTTGAAGATAATCCGCTCCCTGGACCAGAGGTGACTAGAGGGAAGTATGAAAAAGGAGACATGGTTTAGGTTAAAAATCTACGCGGCAAGTGCACAACAAAATATAGCACTGGTTGCATTACTGAAGTGATCAGCCCGCAGTCTGTGAAAATCGATGGGGTGCCTCGTCACATTAAAGACCTCTGACCAGTAATATGGACGCAATTATTATCGAGTGACGAAAGTGATTCTGAGGATAGTGAGCGTTTTATCTGAATTCAATTCTGCTAGACAGTGATTCCGATGCAAGTAGGCTCCTAACTGATGAAGTGTCTACTGAAACTCGAACCACAGACAAGAGTACGCATGAGGGTGAAGCCTGCGTGATTCCTCTTTGAACAAGTACCCGACAAAGACGAATGCTACCCCCCGCCCTGTTTGTGATCATTAGATCAGGGGGGAGTGTAGGGAAAATCGTAACTTACCTGACTAGCGTGTAGGTATGTTTCGTAGGGTTCAGTCACTTAACAAAAAAAAGCTAAAATGGCGACACACAGTCGCTTTTATATTTGATTATTTCACGTGAGTAACGCAAACTCTCGCTGGTCCTATACAAATGAGACTATACCAAGTGTATAAAAGGAGCCATGGAGGGAACGGACGGCTGAGTTTGAAGAAAGCATGTTGCATAGACGGACACGTGCAACAGGATTGTATGAGTCAGCTTGAAAGACCGTAATGTTATTGAAATCAACTTTCAAACTAGAATCTCCCATCAAGATAAATGGTTTAAGGAGTTGGTTTATCAAACTCTTTAATTCTTTTTTGTTTATGGGGTCATGAGGTGAGATATATCGTGAGTCTCCTGGACTCTTCTCAGTATTCTGGATGGTCTCAATTTATCTACAGATTTCCAACTTTTCCAGTTCCCTTTCCAAACCTTTGTGGACCATCCCAAGCGCACCAATTACAATTGGTATTACCATTACCCTTACCCTCATGTTTGACAACTTTCTTAGTTCTCTAACAAGGTCTGAGTAATTGTCTCTCTTTTCACTTTCTTTCATTTTCATTCTGTGGTCCATTGAGACAACAAAGTCCACTATACGGTAAGTTCTTTTTGTTAATTATCACCACATCTGGTCTTCTGGCCAGGATCAGGTGATCCACTTGTATCTCAAAATCCGAGAAAATTTTATGCATCTCATTCTCTAGGACTGATTCTGGTTTGTGAATATAGCATTTGGTAGAATGGTCAGATTTCAATTTCTTGCACAATTCCCAGTGGATTACCTTCCCCACCTAGTCGTGCCAAGACATACTCATTTTATACTAGTTTGCTACATTTGCAAATTGTTATTTATCATTTCATCTTAATCACCACATAATTATACTTGCTAATCTGCTGTGTATTATTAATCTTTATTTTAATATAATTGATCCTTATGACATTATTTGAGCAGCTATTAGAAGAGATTCAGTTTCCTTCTTAAGGTTTTCATTTGATAGCCATGTCCAGGTCTTCTCATGTGAGATTTTGCCAGTTTGTTGCTTAAAGTATCCATACAGTTGTTTTTCTTCCCATTTCTGTTTCCTAGTTTTTATTGTTCTGTTTGTCCTTATTTGCTCTTTTTAATATAGTCCTCATATTAATGCATCCATGCAATCTTCAATACTGGCAAATCCTCTTCCTCCTTTTCTTGACATATATACTGTCTATGTCATCACTCGAATGCAAGGCCTTCTGCATTGTCATCAATTTTCTTGTCTACTGGTTCATTAGTGCGAGTTCCTCCCTTGTTCATTTTAAGAATGTTCACGAGTATCTTACAAAGGGGACTTCCAAGATGTTTATTTTTTATGGGATTTCAGCTGCAGAGTATGGTTTTCTTGTTTGTCTGAGGTAATCTTTTCTTATATCTGCACTTGTTTGATGGTGTATACTTCCAGTATTCCTAAATATTTATAATTTTTCTTTATTCCAAGTGTTTTGATTCTTTCTTGATTTGGCAGATCTATTATTTGTCTTTTTCCACTTTTCATTTTGAGCATGGCACATTTTTCGAAGCCAAATTCCATTCCTATATTCTGGCTCTATATTTTTATTGTTTGATCCAGTCTCCAATTCTTTTTCATTTTTTGCAAACAGCATTATGTTGTCAATGTACATAAGATGACTCATCATGTGATTTTGTAAATTAGTAGCCCTTAATACATTTCTTGAGTATGTATGCTTCTCAGATTATTCTCCTCTGCTAAAGTTTTTCTTTCTGCTGTTAATTTCACTTTCAATGATTTCATGACTTCCATAATGAAGTTTATGACTGTGATATTTTATACATTTCTTGACATTCTATAATCCAAGTTTGCATAACCATATCATAGCCCTTTTTGCAGTCGATCCACACCATGGCTACATTTATCTATCTCATTTTGCTCTCTATGGGGATATGCTGATCAATATGCAGAAAGTCACCAGTTCCTCTTGTTTTCCTGTGACATCCTTTCTGTTTTTCTGGAAACAGTGCACAACATACAAGCAAGTAGATCTCTGTGGATATGAAAGTGAGACTAATGGTAGCTCTCGACAAAAGAGGGTTCATTTGTGTCTGGCGTGCAGGGCAGTAATCTGATCCGAAGGAAGAAACACTGCCATTACAGTGAGTCGGTCTGTATGTGAAAGAAAAGAAAAATACTCACCGCTGTTTCAATAATCCACCTTCAGCCCATTCTAAAGGAAAAAAGAGAGGGGGCCCCCAAGTGGTATTTTATAGGCTGAGGAAATGGATTATGGTAGAGTGGCGTGAATAAAAACCGACCAATTCCTCCAGTGATGTCTCGTGTTTTTCTTTTGCGTCAGTTTCTCGGCGAGAAGCAGAAGCAGAGAAAAGGAGAAACAGGAAAAAAGGTGGAAGAGGAACGAAAGGAGAAACACAGAGAGAGAGAGAGAGAGAAAAGGGGAGTAAGGAAGAGGAGGAGGAAAGTGGAGGAGGAACACAAAGAGGGAAGTGGTGTAGCAAGAAACCCGCAAGCACTTTAGACTGAAATCTAAAGGTCCCGGGTTCAACGCTCAGGGAGATCATCCACCCCAAAACTACAATCTCCTCCCTAATCTATGTGGTTAGGATTTTCTACATCATAGGTAGATACATTACCGGTCTATAGTTGCCGGAGATGGTCCTTTGGAGGGTCTTTCTGGATTAAGATAGTCTTCCCTTTAGTTATCCTATCCATTCAGGTATACTTGCTTCTTCAAGGCATCTACTCACAGTCGAAGAGCCAATCTATTATGGATAGATGTGAATTTTTTAAACCAGAATCCATGTATGCCATCATGGCCTGCCATTTTCCAATACAGTACTTTCTTGAGCATTGCTGAGTAATTTCAGGTGTATGTCTGCCTCAGGTCCCTCTTCAAGTCCTTGTTATTCTTTTTTCATGTTATATATCCAATCGGCCTTTCTGTTGTGTCATGTTAGCTCGCTTTTCCTCTTGTTCTCCTGTGGCATCCTTTCTGTTCATCTGGAAAAAGTACACAGCATACAAGCAAGTAGATCTCCTCCCCAATCCAGTTGTTGATTTATCCTCATGTATTTTCCTCCAACTTGTTGTTAAAATTTTCTTTTGTTATAATTATTATCATTATTAATTTTGACTAATATTTAAATTTTTCTTTTTACCCAACTCACTCGCTCTTCATTTTTATAGCAGCACACTAGTGAAAAATGTGCAGCAAAGAGGTTTGCTATTCCTGTTTTTTTTATTAAACCATTATTGTATAACTTATATATATATATTCATCCAACCCCTTTGTCCAAGCAGGTTGTGACACAAGGTCAATTGTTTCAAGAGGAGTTTTAAAGGTTTCAGTTCTGAGTTTTCCTTCACCTAGCCTGGTTGTCATAGTAAGGTTAAAGAGCCCAGTCTACCCAACTATTTATTCATAGCTGGAGTATAGTAGTTGGATGCACACCTTCCCAAGTATTAGGACTATCTAAACTACAAACAACTTCATTCAGGTTTTGAACTCGAGATGATGTCTCCATTTCCAATGACAATTAGCTATTACACCATCACTGCAACCTCCAGTTTAAATTTTGATATATCAGATTTTTAATATTCTAATATGCAAAAAATATCGAGGATAATTTTCAGTCTACATACCTGGTTTTTTATACAGATGCATCCATCAGGTAAGGGATTAAATTTCTTGCCTTATACATGAGCAGTTATGGTAATTTAAAGAATTTTTTCAATTAATAAGAAAACAACTAATAATATTTTAACTCATTTATAAATATACTCACCTCTGTTGTTATATATTGTACTGTTTTGAACAGTAATATTCCCCAGGATGTAAGTAAAGTTAAGAGCATCATAGGCACCATATCGAATAGTCACATTGTCCAGATTGGGAACATATGGGCTGGCACTGAGTGAGGCATATGGATGGTATATCCCAACGGAACCCTCTCGAAATGTGTCCAGTCCAGCATATTCAATATCAGCATACCAAATGCTGGAATCTGATGCTTTCAACTTTGTACTGGTTATATCATCAATATAATATTCCGTAGATGAATTGTAGAACTCTATTCCTCTCCAGTGGTCAAGGGCAAGGCCAGGTTTTAGGCCTTCACATTCAAAACCAATTGTTTGTTGACCATCTATTAAAAAAGTAGAAAATTAGACAATAAAAAAAAAATTTCTTGTAAGAGAATTTTGAAAATGTATTATAGAATTTCTCAAATTTCTTCAATGTAGTGATCAAACCAACTTACTAATATATGAAATGCAGGCAGCTCTACATTTTTGTGTGTAAATTTTCTGTTGTATTCTAAATTTAGTATCACAATCCAATAGAAAATTGTCTGAAATTATGAGATTAAGCTTTTTCAGACTCATATACTTAAGTTACAAGTTAAAACATTGGAACGGAATGATAATGCTGGAGACTATCTTCTTTTCATAGTCTCTGATCAATGTAAGATTAAACTGAAATTGACAACAGAAAAAAATAGGAACACTTTTTATTTTGGCAGACAAGCACATGAAAAAAAAGATCCAGACCTCCCATGAAGAAAGACAGGTGTGATACTATAGTATCAGATTTTCAGATAGTTTGTTTATCAATCCTGTTGGTACCCATGCTGTGTTTGAAAGATCCACCGACAAGGAATGACACAATTCATCCAGAAATTCTTCTGACGGTCAGGGTGATTCAGTGGAACAAAGTTGCCTGGGTGTTGGCAACTCAAAAACAAGGAGAACTCTCCATCAACAATTAACAATCATTTATTGTTCGATGTTCAGACTGCATACAGTAGCATGAGAGAGAGAGAATCTGTAAGGGTCTATGAACAGACACAAAGAAAGACATTCCCCCGACAGCCCAACAGAACTCTCTGAATGCAAACTTCTGACAACTGAATGACTCGCTAACTGACTACTTTTTCAAAATTTGCTGATATTTATATATTTGAATTCAAGATATCAGTGGAGATAATGTCATCTTGCTAAACTATTGTGTCATCTCTCATGTGTCTAAAATTCACTGTTTTTACTATTCCAATGAAACCTGTCACAGACAAGATATGAATCCATTTTGTTTACATTTTGACCTTCTTGTGTTGAACATTATGTACTCGCTTAAACTTTCCAATTTGACTTAATCTCCACTCAAAGATTTTAGCAAACTTAACAGCTAACAGAAAAGCTCATGGCCTAACCAAACCAGGTAAAAAAATAATCAACCATCATAGCAACTATGCCACACAGGGATAAATTTATCTTGGGGCTAAACTTTTAATCCATGCATTGTCTTATTGTTGAGGAATGTTTTGCATTTTATAAATAAGGAATATCTCTTGGTTAATAAATAATAAATGAGAGAGAAATTTTTTTTTTTACATGATAATTATCTTGTTCTAGAAGAGTTGAACATGTACTTACATATATTCTTATCCTGTTACCATTTTCTCAGATGTACCTGTAACCCTAAAACTTGTCTTATGACAATTTGACTGTTACATAACTGTTCTGAAAGTGTAACAGTAATTATATTGAACAAAAGTGGTAGTGTTACGCTTACTATTAATATGCTCTCTGGCTTTCATTAGATGCCTATTACATTTGGTAGTTCTTCAGTGCTTCACAGTACTTTTTTTGGCTACTTTCTCAAATAATATTGAAGCCTTATACAAAAAATTCTCAGGCTAAACCAATACCAATTACAAATTTTAAGATACATGTGCAAGGTCAGAACAGAGGAGAAAGATTGATAGCCAAAATTATTCAGTGAACAAAAACTAAAACAAAATGCTGTCAGGAAATAAAAATAATTGGACATGAAAGTGGGACTAACGGCAGCTCCCAACAGAAGAGGGTTCGTTTGTGTCTGGCGTGCAGGTCAGTGATTTGACTCAATGAAAAGAAAAGAAAAATACTCACCGCTGTTTCAATAATCCACCTTCGGCCCATTAAAGGAAAAAAGAGAGGAGGCGCCCAACCGGAATCTTTATAGGCTAAGGAAATGGATTATGGGTAAGGTGGCGTGAATAAAAGCCGACTCGTTTTTCTTTTCGGCGTCATTTTTCTCGGCGAGAAGCAGAAGCAGAAGGAAGAGAAACGAAGGGAGAAGCACAGAGAGAGTGGACAGGAGAGAGAGAGAAAGAGAGGAGGAAAGTGGAGGAGGAACGCAAAGAGGGGTGTCCTAGTGGTGTAATAAGCGCTTTAGACTGAAATCTAAAGGTCGCTGGTTCAATCCCGAGTCCAACACACAGGGGGATTATCCACCCCAAAAACTACAAGCTATTTCGGCATAATGGGGGACAGGTTCGACCTTAAATTAATTCCTGAATTCAATGGTTCGACCCCAGTACTTGACTGGGTGGAAAAAGTGGAACTACATTGTCTCTTATCTGGTGTAAAGAGCATCGAACATGTGATTCCTCTACGTCTGTCTGGTGGGGCTTTCGCTGTGTATCAACAGCTCAGTGCTGAGGAAAAACAGAGTTATGAGAGGATCAAGGCAGCACTATACAAAGCGTTTGCTATCGACCCTGCCACTGCCTGGGAGCAATTTGAGGCAAGAGCATTACATCCAGGCGAGACTGTGGATGTATATTTGGCCGAGCTGACGAAGCTGACGGTGTTGTTCGGCGGGCTGCCCGAGCGGGCCTTGGCGTACAAATTTCTGGCGGGGCTCCCGACCGGAGCAAAGCAGCTCCTGCGAGCATGCTCAAACGTAGACTCGTTGTCCCTTAAAGACCTGGTAGACCAGGCCAGGACCGTGATGAAGGACAATTCCGAGCTGAGGGATCCGGTAATCGCCGCTGCGCAATCCACACCGAGTGATGACAGACTGTCTCAGGGGTCTAACCCGCGTGGTGGGGCCCGGTGTTATAGGTGCGGTGGCCAGGGCCACATTGCGAGGAACTGCTGGCGGCGACTGACAGCTGTTCGCTGCTTCCGGTGTAATGAGACCGGACACATGGCCCGGGATTGTGCGGGAAACGGGACCGGGGGGATTGTGCGGGAAACGGGACCGGGGGCAAGGTGCCGGCGTCAACCTTTCCCCAGAGCAAAAATTAAATGAGGCGCTACCGATTATTCAAGTCTATGTTAACGAGACATTGTGCTCAGCACTCCTCGATTCTGGTTGCTCCCGCACCATAGTGTTCGCGGGCCTCTGCCGTACTTGGAAGGAGAAAGGTGTCAGGGTGACCACGATCAGTGGAGAAACGCGGACGTGTTGCGGGGTGGGCGCGGTAAATATCCGCACAAGAACTGGAAACTCGGCCAACGTCGAGGCGCTGGTAGCGCTCAAAAAACCACTGAGCTTTGACCTGCTTCTAGGCTATGATGCCATCAGAGCCCTAGGTGGTGTCCACATAACGCAGGCGGGGGCAGTACAGTTTCAGAAAACCCCGGTGTGCGCAGCACTGAGGATCGACCAGCCTGACTTTAGTGTCGAATTTGACCCGCACCAGAAGGCTTGGACCGCCTCATGGAGGTGGTCAGGAAATCAGGAACCAGTTAAACTGCGGAACGGAGTAGCCGAGTACCATGTGCCCGACCAAATAAGGCCTGCATACGAAGAGGAGCTCCGCGAATGGATTAAGGATGGCTGGTTAATTCCTTACCCTTATAAGAAACTTGGACCACCCAAAGGTTTGATCCCGCTGATGGCAGTTGCTCAGCACAACAAAGCAAAAGTGAGGCCGGTGATGGACTACCGCGAACTAAACGCGCACGTTGATGCATTTACGGCAAATGCTGACGTCTGCGCCAACAAGCTACGAGAATGGCGTCAGCTGGGTTCCAATGTGTGCCTACTGGATCTAAGAAAAGCATACCTGCAGGTCCGGGTCAGCGAGACGATGTGGCCGTTTCAAACGGTGGTATTTGCCGGCAGAAGGTACTGCCTTACCAGACTGGGCTTCGGGCTGAACGTGGCACCCCAAATAATGAAGACCATCATCAACGCGGTGTTGTCACAGCAGGAAACAATAAAAGAGGGGACATCGGCGTACCTTGATGACATATACGTGAACGAAGACGTTGTATCGTCATCACGCGTAAGGTCCCAGCTGGCCAAGTTTGGTCTGATCTGCAAGAACCCAGAACGTTTGGAGGATGGCACCCGTGTCTTGGGCCTGAACGTTCGACAGGAGCGGGGGACCTTGAAGTGGGGGCGCGGAACTGCAGTTCCCGTAGTACCCGATATCTTCACGAGACGAGTTGTCTTCTCCCTGTGTGGAAAACTTGTGGGGCACCTACCAGTGTGTGGATGGACTCGTGCGGCAACAGGCACCATAAAAAGGAGAGCAAGCGCAGTCACCAAAGGCTGGGACGACGAAACAACGGACGATCTGTTGGTTCGCATGGTGAAGGAGACCATCGCAAGGGTAAAGCAGGATGACCCCGCAAAAGGAGAGTGGTGCGTACAGGGAGACGAACTGAATGTGTGGGTGGATGCGAGCTCTTTGGCGATTGGTGTGCTGTTGGAGAAGGATGGAGCTGCGGTTGAGGACGCCTGCTGGTTGCGACCGACGAATGACGCTGCTCACATCAACCTGGCAGAGCTCGATGCGGTGATGAAAGGCGTCAACCTGGCACTCCAGTGGAAAGTCAGGAAATTACGCATACACACTGATTCGCTATGCGTATACCACTGGATATCGGACACGCTGACAGGCAAGGCCAGGGTGCGCACCAAGGCGGCCAGCGAGATGCTGATCAGACGGAGGCTGGAGACCATAAAAAAGCTGGTGACGGAATACAATCTGTCTGTGGATGTGGTACTTGTCACCTCAAACTGTTACCTCGCTGATAGGCTGACTCGAGTGCCACAGAGATGGTATGACGCCATGAAGAAAGAAGCTGGGCCAGTACCGTTACTATGTGCTGCCTCTGTTGAGGCGGCGGACAAGATCAGAGAGATACACCACGACAGTGGGCACCCCGGAGTGAGACGGACATACTATTTTGTGCGATTGACCAATCCGTCAGTGTCAAAAAGTGCAGTGAGAGCGGTGGTCAAGGAATGCCAAACATGCCAGTCAATCGACCCCGCCCCGGCTAGATGGCAGAAGGGTCGGCTGGGAACAGACACGACTTGGAGCCGACTGGGCATGGACGTAACCCATTATGGCAGCCAGCACTTCCTCACACTAATAGATTGCGGACCGACGAGGTTCGCGATTTGGCGCCCGTTAGTAAGACAGGACTCCTCCAGTGTCATCCGTGAATTGGAGTCCATATTTTACGAAAGGGGGCCACCTGAAGAGATCCTCACGGACAATGACACAGCCTTCTGCAGCATGGAGTTTAGGCGTTTCGTAGACGAGTGGGGGATCAGGCTCAGACACCGATGTGCGTATAGGCCGAGTGGCAACGGCATTGCAGAGCGGTGCCACCGAAGCGTGAAGAGGATCGCGGCTAGGAAAGCATGCACGATCGCGGAAGCGGTCTATAGGTATAATGCAACGCCAAAGGATACTATGACTGCTGCAAGCGCACCCGCCAATGCAATCCATCGATACCGAGTACGCATCAAGAGCATTGACGCGCGTCTGCCTGATCGGCAGGGAACAAGAGGGCCGTATGAGTTAGGGGACACCGTCTGGGTGAAGCCTCCCAATAGCCGGTGCACCACCCGTTTTCGAAGGGGAAAAATCACCGGCATCGTCAGTGAGCAGGCCGTACTGGTTGATGGCACTCCATGCCATGTGAGGGACATCCGGCCCGCCTTAAACACGAATCCGTTGGCAAGTAGCAGCAGTGGTGAATCATCCAATGACGAACTGTGGATCTGACCTATGCCCCGCGTGCCTGATGATCCGGCCGCAAACACCGACGCTGATACCGATAGTTCCGATGGCACTTCAGAGAGCTCAGATGAAGAAGTCCAGACAATCCCCCTTCGTAGGAGTGCCCGCAACAAACGACCACGTCCGCCATGCCACATGTGTGATCTTGAGACCAGGGGGGAGTGTGGACATGAAAGTGGGACTAACGGCAGCTCCCAACAGAAGAGGGTTCGTTTGTGTCTGGCGTGCAGGTCAGTGATTTGACTCAATGAAAAGAAAAGAAAAATACTCACCACTGTTTCAATAATCCACCTTCGGCCCATTAAAGGAAAAAAGAGAGGAGGCGCCCAACCGGAATCTTTATAGGCTAAGGAAATGGATTATGGGTAAGGTGGCGTGAATAAAAGCCGACTCGTTTTTCTTTTCGGCGTCATTTTTCTCGGCGAGAAGCAGAAGCAGAAGGAAGAGAAACGAAGGGAGAAGCACAGAGAGAGTGGACAGGAGAGAGAGAGAAAGAGGGGTGTCCTAGTGGTGTAATAAGCGCTTTAGACTGAAATCTAAAGGTCGCTGGTTCAATCCCGAGTCCAACACACAGGGGGATTATCCACCCCAAAAACTACAGAACAAAAACTAAAACAAAATGCTGTCAGGAAATAAAAATAATTTCCAACATTTTTAGAGTTGTTTTCTTACAGATAGAGACCAATATATGCAGAATTTTATTAAAACTACAAAAATAAAAATTGTAACAGATAAAGAAATTAGCAGTTAATGAGGTAACAATCAGAGTGAATAAATCTCTAAGAAGACTGTTTGGCCAATATAAAGAAGCATATCTGCCTATATAATGAATAGTTTTTTCTCTATCGATATCTTTTCAATAGTATACTGATACAAGTCTGTGTCACTAAGAGGCACATTTTTATATTTGTTACATTTAAGCAATAAAGAACAGATACTACTTTGGGATTATCTTCATTTAAATCATTGTTTTACATTTGTTTCAGCTAATATATTTTTCAGCCATTCTCATGGGTTGGTTACATTTGGCAGTTTTTAAAAGATGCTTATGACTTTTTTCATCTCAACTTGAATACCACAATCCAAGAGAGGGAAAAGGTGTTGAGATTCAAATTGCTAATGTTTTTTTCACAATGTTTCAAACCCAAGAATTTAACAATGCTCTTTTGATTTAGTTAAATTGTGGCATTTTAGTTGAGGTGAAAAAGTACTAAATGATTTCTTAAGCCCACCACCAGGTATCATCTACTTAATGTGAATGGCAGAAGGTTATATTGGCTAAAACATTTTGTCAAAAAGATGAAAACAATAATCAGAAAAAGATAGACAACAATAAATCTTACTTTCTTATGCCATCTTTATCTTAAAACAAAATGAAGTAGCATTTATTACAAGACAAAATGTTTCAAGTTGTCTTTTCATTGAGTTACCAATTCAGTGTGAGACAAAATTAAAACTAACATGAGAGAGATAAGAGAATTCTATTTGAGAAGAGTTCCCTTAGAAATAGACAGAAATACATCTACCTTGTTGCTATAGTGGGGGTTTAGATTATCTAAAACTAATGTCACGTGATATCCCACTGGGAGGAGGGAGATAAAATTACTACTCCTTGTATTTGAATTGACAGTATCAAGCCGTCAAAAAAGTGACCTTTAAGGAAGAATGTAGGTCACAGAGGGGTGTCAACAGGTGTTGGCACTTAGTAACCTCAAGGCGCCGGACACCGGAAGGGGAAAGAGAGAGAAGCCAAATGATTGGCTGGGACCCCAAAACGGAAGTGGGGCTCCCTTCCCCTCAGCGGAAATAGATAGTAAGAAAATTAGTTTTTGAGCAGGGTTCTTAGCGGGCGGACGAACCATAGCCATTTTACTCCGGGTGGAAGACAAAAGAATTACTGAGACACGAAGGACCCCAGGCTCTTCAAGCCAGTGTAAAAAAATAGAACAAAGTCTATTAGCCCGTGAAAGAAGAAAAGATTCTCCAGTGGAACCCCGTCGAAAAAATATAAGATAAGTAACTTTGGGGCCATTTTCCTTTATACCCAAATTTCGTTTACCACTCTCTCTCTCTCAATTTGAAGAAAGATAAAAGTCAAGAAAAGACATTTATATTCGTGGACTATCCAATTATTATATGTTTTGACACCTTGAAAGGTGTATATAACTGTAGTAAAGGAATTCATGTATTTTTATGTTAGCATGTGGTCTATGTTGTCTATGTCATGCTTCTTTTCAGCTTCTATTCGCCTTATGTTATCTTGCTTAGAATTGTCCTATTAATTCCTAAAATATCACACGGGAAACCGGAGTTGCCGACTACTACAATATTAATATTATTACGACTAAGACCTATAGGCCCGTATTCTTCTGTTATCTAAGGGAAAGAAGTTTAGCGGCCTGGTGGGTGTGTGATAGTGTGAAATTTGGAACCCCTTTGCCAGCGGCAGTCAGTCTGGCTCTAAATTGATCCCTCACGTAATATGCCAGTTCTTATATGCCCGAGAGAAAAACTCTGAACGAGGACTTATTCTGTAGGGGATCAAGTGCCAACCTGCCCCGTCTTCACACGTGCGAAAATAAAGTCCCGTTTCAGGATTTTAGTCAATTTGCCGTCACACTAAGAATAAAAAATAAACATCAGTCCTCACCACAAACATGGGGCCCAATTTTTATATATGACCAGCCAGAGCATTCTGTCAAAGAATTCTCTTGTCCAACACACTTTGGTCGCTCAAACAGGAGATAGTCAGTCAAATTGTAGGAAAAAGAATGATAGGTAAAATTTCCATTTCGAAAACCAAGATGACGACAGGTAACATTTGCTTCAGCCTCAGTGAAACTGAAAACAAAAAAAGATGAATAAATTTCTAAAATGTTTTTTGCAAATGTTACATAAAAAGTCATTAAATTCAAAGTATATAAAGCAAAAAGATAATCACATAAAAATTTCATATTTTAATTTTAAAAATATTTTTATGCTTTTAGAATTGAAAATAGATAATAACACTGGTTTACAAAGAAACTGAGGCAAGCACAAAAATACCTGTTTTTACTTAATTTGAGGGTGCTGAATTCAAATTTGAAATCCGTTTTTACTCATCACCTCTAGTTTTTTAGATGTGCATTTTGTGCATATACGGTACATTAAGGCGTATAGGAATTCTTAATTATTAATTCTAATATTGTGAGACTTATGGCTTATTTTTTAGTTATTATGCACTAAATGTAAGTGATAGTATTACATTATATATATATATATATATAAAGACGGATTTTGACAGTTAAGGCAGCAGATCTCAATCCACACTCTGGCAGTCATTGGAAGAGGTTGTCTCGCAGGTGGCACAGGAAGTTGGTGTCCCTCAACTATCGTGTTACACATCTTTTGGGTTACTAAATATTAGTATTACATTTTCAAATGCACATTTAGTTTTCAACTTTGCAGTCCCGATGGTTTGGAGAGATCCGCGAAACCATGCAGATGATTGTAATTTTTGTTTACCTAATATAACTGGTTTCAATGCATCTTCTAGGAAAAAGATCAAATATCCCAACTTTTGATCTGCTATGAGACCCGTTCCCCATTCAGATGATCTTCCTGTACCCACACCTCCAGTAAATAAGGATCTCCTTTCCTCATTAGATGAAGAAATTCCTTCAAGGGAGGATTCTGCCGAGTCAATATCTTTGGAACATATTGAATCTACATATTCAGGAACAAGTGGCAATGAGCCACACTGGATCACACAAGAAGACCTGAATGATCTTGCTCGTGATTTGTATCGGTCAAAACAGCAGTTAGAGCTCTTGGCTTCTCGGCTTAAACAGTGGAACCTAGTCCAGGAAGATGTAAGGATCACCAGTTTCAGGAATCGGAACAAAGACCTTGCTTCCTTTTCCGACATGGAAAACAAGTTGGGCTACTGCACAAACATACCTGGCTTGTTTATGTCCCTTGGTTTGCCACATAATCCTTCAGGCTGGCGTCTTTTCATAGACTCTTCCAAGCAAAATCTCAAGGGTGTTCTTCTGCACAACGGGAATAAATATTCCAGCATTCCCATTGCACACTCTGTCCATCTAAAGGAGTCCTATGACAATATGGAACTTCTTTTAAAAGCTATTAAGTACAATGAGTACCAATGGAGTCTGTGTGGGGACCTCAAGGTCATTGGTCTTCTTATGGGTATGCAAACAGGCTTCACAAAGTACTGTTGTTTTCTCTGTCTCTGGGATAGTCAAGCTGTATCCCAGCATTACAAGCAGAAAGACTGGGGGTCTAGAAGCACTTTTGTTCCTGGCAAACACAGCCTCAAGGAGAATCCTCTGGTGGACATGAACAAGGTGCTTCTTCCTCCTCTTCACATCAAGCTTGGTTTGATGAAGAATTTCGTGAAGGCATTGCACAAAAATAGTGCTGCCTTCCAACACTTGTCTACTGTGTTTCCAGGTCTTAGTGTTGCTAAGCTCAAAGAGGGCATCTTTATCAGACCTCAGATCCGAGAAGTGCTGAAGGATACTGTTTTTGAGGAGCTTCTTAACTTAAAGGAACTGAGAGCATGGGAAGCATTCAAGTCAGTTTGTAGTGGCTTCCTTGGTAACACACGCGTACCAGATTACCAAGCCTGTATTGAGAAGTTGCTAAAGTCTTACGAGGATATGGGGTGCCGAATGTCATTCAAGATTCATTTTCTCCATTCCCACCTCAACTTCTTCCCGCCAAACCTTGGAGAAGTGAGTGATGAGCAGGGAGAAAGATTCCACCAAGACATTATGAAGAGCAATTATCAAGACAAATGAAACCCCGGCATGATGGGAGACTTCTGCTGGATGCTCTTGCGTGACATCCCGGAGGTAAAATTCACCAGATCTTCTAAGAAAACACACTTTTCACTGTCTGTGGTACTATGAATTGTGTAATTGTGTCGTCCAAGTATATTGATTCAATCAGTGTTCTTTATCTGTTTTATCTGTTATAAGCTGCTGCAACTCTTGAAATATGCACATATATTCTTTGTTTATACTAAAATGAGACTATTTAAAAGCCCGAAAACTAGAGGTGATAGAGCAAAACTATTTATAAATTTGAATTCAGCACACCCAAATTAACAAAAAACACCTATCCCCATTCTTACCTCAGACCAAAAATTTATTTTTGGTAACCAGAGTAATATATAACAAACTTATGAAAATCAATTTAGTCCGAAAAAATTAAATCAAAAAATTATTCAATTTGTATTGTACCAGAGCAGTTCCTCCAACCAATATCCATGATACTTAAAAAAACAAATAAAAATAGTGACAATTCATTACAAGAAAAAATGCATTGGAACTGTCTTTCTGGGATGTCAGGTCATTCATGCAGCCAGAAGGAATGCATCTGGAAAGTTGATAGTTAAGTAAAACAGACAAATGATAGATAAAATGATCTAATGTACTTGAACAGTAGATAGTTCAAGAAATATGGAGAATGTCTGAGATAAGCTGATCACCAAAGATTTTAACCAAAACGTTGTGGCAGCTGTATAAATACACATATACAAAAATTGTATATCAATCTACCTTTCCTACCCAAGAAATAATTTTTTCTTAAAATATACAGTACAAATTACAAGCACAATGAATCTCAGTGATTTCACATTTTATTGATACCATTTTTTCCTTTTACTGCTATTTATCTGTGGGACTCACTTGATATAATTTGTGCAGACACCTCTCCATTTATTCTTATAAAAAAGTTCCAATCTGCCATCCATGGTAGAATTGCCATCCACAAGACGTGCATCATTTCTCCAAGTATCTGTTGACTTTGGCGAATTAGGATCTTTGGTAAAAATTATTCGACCACCAGGTTCTTCACTTCCCTGAATGAAAAAAATTACAAAAATTAAATCCAGCAGTTTCTTAAATTTCTTAATTCTTCCCAAAATGGCAAAGGAAGGTGTGAGAATTCCTGAAAATAATTTTCTTTCTTTGAATAATTTTCTCAAAAACTTTGAACTAAAATGTAGCAATTTTTAACACAATTTTGACAAATATTACACTGGTATTATATTATTATGTATTACATATTGCTGTAATATATATTATTATGGCTTTGTCATTATTGGACTATTTTTTTGATAAAAAATGAATTCATGTTATCATACATAGAAGAGCCTTTATTCTATCAGTAATTCTTTCATTCCTGGCTATTGACAATCTCTTTCTTCCCGATTTTTATTGCACAATATAGAAAAGGCTGAAATTTGCTCAAACAAATTTTGGATTAAAAAAAAAATTACTAAGTTCAATGGTAAATCCTTAACTTTTTGAGAAATACATGGGCAGAAAGTAAAATTATGATACCTTTAAGATGTGTTTCAACATATTTAATATCAAACACACAGGTGTAACAAGATACAATGCAGTCATTAGATACTGACCTTTTGAATTAGACAAGGAATACCACAGTGTAAACAAAATTTCTTAACAAGTATCCTAGATTGTCATTGTCTGGTTAACTCCACTTATCCAATATGCTTCTTACATCAAAAGATGCTTTCTTGTAACTCAAATACAATTGCCATTTCTGCATGTTTGAGGATGTATCAACTGTTTGAGTTGAAGCAGTATACTGAAAAAGGATTGAGAACCAGTCTGTAACAAGATGATAGATGCAGCTTCCACTTGAGAAAGTTACCACCACCCATCTTAGCTCTGCCATATCATTCCATTTCTATAGGTTCTTTGTAGAGGTTAGGTTGATCCCTGAGCATTGCAGTATTTATTGATTCGTGTAGGTGACTTTGAATGGGCTTCCTTCCATTTTTCCTTTTGGTGAAGCCTCTGTTTCCATAGGCTCAAATCTGTCCATTCTTGGAGTAGTTCTCATTCTTGAGCTGGATCTATTTTTTCCCTGTTTTGTACCATGACCCTGCCCATCGGGGAGGGGTCCCTTTAGTTTTCCTTTTGGGTGGAATCTGTTGTGGCCCAATGACAGAAGTCACCTCAGAAGTGGCCTTAGCTCTTCCTGTCTGGCTTTTACCTGTCTCTCTTGGCTTGTTGCAATTCTGGTGTTTGGGTCTTTGAAGAGTTCTTCAGTAACTATTTCTATGATAGTTTTCAGCTCCTGGATCAGCGCTATCATTTTGTTTACAAGCTGGGCAACCACCTCGGGTTTTGCGGTTGCACTTGTCTCACACATGACAGCTTTGTTTTTTGGTTGTTGGGATATTTGTCTGTCATTTCCACATATTTTGTAGTCTCTACCACCCTTCTCACTTCTGGATAGATGATATTTTGAGAATGTTTTAGTTTGGTAATCTCTTTTTCTTTCTTCCAAAACTCAATCTCTAGAACCAGCGCCATGATTTCCTTGGCAGTTAGCACATTTTTAGTCTTTTTTGGCAGTTGTTTTATATGTCATATTCTCCACCTCTTCCGCATACTGGCAGTCGTACACATTGGTCCTGATGGTGTCCAAACCTCTGACATTTGTTGCATCTTAAGGGATTTGGGATATAAGGTTCTACATTAACTTTTTGATATCCAATTTTAATTTCTTGAAGAATTTTGGGGGTCTTAAAAGGTCATTATATATGTATTTGTATCGATTGTTTCTCCGGGTTTTTTTATTTATATTCTTCAGATTTCCATGATATTTTGGTCTTGTAAGTTGGGTTTTGATTTCATCTAATGTACTTAAGGAGAGTTCATGGCTTTTTATAACTTCTTTACATGTATTCAGGAAATTGTGGGGATAGGTTTTTATTTTTATGTTGTCAAAGTTGTAAAGTCTTTATATCTGAGGTAATGGATACTTGCTAGGTATGGACTATTACCAAGATGAATCGATAAGATGGATGATGATTAAAGACAGAGGGAAAGCAAACATCTGCTGCTATGCCTGGTATATTCCTTTATTGACCAAATCCCCCGGATGTGGTAGGGGCCATAACCCCTGTGGCATCAGAGGTTATTTCCCTTTTGTTAGTTAGGATATTACAAAAGTGTTTCCATTTTAATATTTCATCAGCTTGGTTTTTATTGCAAATTTCTATTAGTAGGGTTCCATTTTTAAGTTTTTTTTAACTGTTTTTGGTTTTAAGCTTTTTGATAAATATTTTTTCAATCTTGAATGGATACAGTTTACTGAGTGGAATTTCTCCTGCTGATTCCATCACGATGAAAGATGGGAAATAATTTGTTTTTCTTCTGTCTCACTGTCAGAACTTTCCCAGAGTTTTTTTTTTATTATTAACATGGGTTTTGTTTGTGTAATCCATATAATTAGATGTGAGTTTCATTGAACATGCTCCTCATCCTCCTCTGAGCCCCATGCAGAGATGTGCCTGAGGGAAACCCATTCACCTAGCAACGTCAGGGTTACATGTTCAGTATACTCATGCTGGTGTTAGACAATTTTATTTTGTCCCAGGGTTTTCATTCCCAAGATAACTACTTTCCCCAGGAACAGAAAGGGCTATGAGTCTTTCCACAGCATGATTGACCCTACAGCCATCATCCTCATTGGGATCATTACACAAATCCAAAAGAGAGCTGACATGACCAGCTGATTGATCAGATCGGGCCTCTCTGACCACCTGTCTAGCCCAGTAAGGGTTAAAGTGGGGTGTTGCAAGTCACATGACCTTTTTAGTTGCCAGGTCAAAGACAGCTCAGCCCACAGGATCCCGTCCTCAAATATTACGGGTCGCCACTCATGGCCAACAGGTAGCCTCATTGAAGGGGTTTCAGCATATTCTACTGTCTCAGCCGAATGGGCAATATTTTTCTTGGATGTTTGAGAGTTTCTCTAGCAAGGTTAAGGTGGGGGTGTTATTTTGATGAGTTTGGTTTGGTCAAAGATTAGGTGGAAGAACTTAGTTGAATGGTTTGGTATGGTTTTATGGCATATTAACAATTGCAGTTTATTCAATGCCAAATCCATTTTTATACATATAAACAATTCTACTACAAACAATTAAGTTTAGTCAACAAAGTTAAATGGTTCCAAGTATTGCTATGTATCATGAACAATTCAATTTAACATCAGTCATTTATCTATATAGAGTCAAATGTCAAAACAGTTCTATTTAACCCATAGATAGGACCCTATCAGGTGCTACCACTCCAAGCCATCAGTTATCTTTAAATGTAAAAACAATTCTTTTTCAAACAATTCAGTTTAGCATAAGTACAGTTCCGAATGCATTTTACTTAATGGGCAAAAATGCACACACTTGGTTCTGCTCTTGGAGAATCTGAAACCGTTTGTGATTGCCCACTGGTTGATTTTCTTGATGCTTTGTTGTAGTTGACTGTTGAATAAAAATTAACTGGAAATGAGGTGGGGTCAAAAATAAACTCCAATGCCGTCTGCAAAATAGGACAACAGAAACAAGTTCACTCGTCTCTTTCCTTCTGGTGTTACCACAAATGGAATTCACTCAATCTGGATTTGTCATCACATTTCATTTCACCCCCACTGACTCGCCACCTGTTTTTATCCAGACAGGGCCGGTTGCTAAATTTATATAAGCATCCTCTAGCATTGGTCAGCCTTCATAATTAAATGAACTCAAATTTATCCAAGTTCAAAACGAGTGCAAATGTGTCTTGTGTGTAGAGTGCTGGAAGCATGAGCGTCCTTGGGAGTGCAACTTGTAAGTCACACATCTCATCTCTGGTGGGACAGGGTTTGTTATGTATGCAAATTTTGGTCCACAAGAACTGGTATAAAATTTTTATCAGATCCTACCTGCTACTTTCAAGCACAAATACCCAGGTCAAAACTGGCACTGTCCTTCAATATGTTGCTATCTTATTTTCCTTCAGTTTGTGTAGAACATAATTGATGGAGTAGCTTAAGTTCAATGAACAGCAATAAAAAGCTTAAACCTTACTTACATGTACTGAATTCAACCGCAATTGGTGCTGTGTTTATTTGTTTTCATTATTAACCAGAATTTACTGTTTCTCTAAATTTAGACATTAAGACAAATGATTTTTTTTACATATCTAATAAATTAGGATATCACAGATCACACAAACAGCTATCTTTATATTTTTTACACTTTTAGAAATAAGTTATAAATGCTGAAAGAGAAACATGACACACTCCCAATTAATACAACATATATCTAAAAATAAAAATGTTAAAAAGGCACAATACAAATTGCAATATTCAACATTAGGACTTTGAATAGAATAGGCCAACAACCGGAGCTGACAGCTTCAGCGATAGATCATCACAGACGTAATATGCATTCAAGAACACAGATACATTCATAGTGAAGATATTAAATATCACGATACTGGCAATGGATGAGACATACCCATTAATGTTCATAGGTAGGGTATATAACAAAACTAAATACCTCGATAAGAAACTTGCCTAGCAGTTCTCATCAACTGAGACTGACATCAACATGCATCTAGCAAAGGCATGGATATCTATTGAGAGGCTATCAGTCATATGGAAGTCAGACCTGACCAATAAAATGAAACACAGCTTTTTTTTCAAGTAGCTGTCATGTCGATACTGTTGTATGGATACACTACATGGACACTAACTAAACGTATAGAGAAAAAGCTTGACAGCAACTACACAAGAATGCTGCAAACAAGTCCTGGAGGCAGCCCACAACAAAGCAGCTGTACAGCCACTTACCACCCATCACGAAACCTATCCAAGTTGGATGAACCAGACATGCAGGAAACCGCTGGAGAAATAGGGATGAACTCATAAATGACATACTCCATGGACGAGCAAAGGCAGAACGTCCAGCTAAGACCTACATACAACAGTTCTGTGCCGATACAGGATGTAGCCTTGTAGACCTACCAAAAGTGATGGACAATAGAGAAGAGGGGTGAGAGAGGATCAGGGAGGTTCATGCTGATGGCGCAACATGATGAATTGTGATCCTGACAAGTCCATTATTTGGTGTTTTTAGTCGTGGGTCATTGGTAAAAAAGGCGACTGCGGCTTGTGGAAAGGTTAGCCAACATGTCATCTAGAGACGGACACATGGCACTTTTCACCAGTAGCAAGAAAGATTTAGGTGTTGTCACTCCACTGGTCACTGCCAAAAAGAGAACGATTTATTTTGCTGAGAGGGTTCCTTCTTTACGCATGCGTCACTCCTTTTCTTGGCAGGGGCTTCAGAGAGTTTCGGCATTTTTGTATTTATTTTTAATTTAATTTTGTTTTATTTATTTTTATTAATTCTGACAAGACAAAACAAGAGTTTTGGACTTCAGACTCGCACTTATTCTAAAATTTTGCAACAGTTCCCTTGAACAATACACTTTTAACAAGCCTTCAATAACTACCAAAGAATTATTTTAAAGAAAATTATGTTAAAACTAGTAGTCCTTCAGCTAAAATAGGGTAAATGGGTAAAATGGCATTATTAGGCCCAAGACCATCAATTATGAGAAAATTTTGCAAAATGTCCATTTCATTAAATTCCTTTTCACAATATGCTTCCAACAAGCCCTTAATCACTATTATTAGTTTTAGTGGAAATATAGCTAAATGTCAATTTGACACCCCTGTCTGAGTTACTGTATACTATAAACTGCTATTTGGTTATACATATAAATAGCATGTTATTAGTATGTACATGAGGCCAACAGCATGAATAATATAAAATAATTTTCTTGATAATTCAGATTTTAATAGAAATAAAATCATAGGTTTGGTTTGGTTTCTTTAAGGGCATATCAACCTTTGTGGTTTATTGAATGCCAAAATCATCCTTGTAAAAGAACAATAATGATACTATCTAGCTTGGAAGGATAAAGGGGCTTATACCTTTCCCAAAGGTATCAGTCCAAAGGCAAACAAAATAGTGTAACTGGAGTTCAAACTTGCTTACTTCAAGACTGCAGTCCAGCACTTTAGCTATTAGGTCATGGGGACTCTCCTCAACATGAATTGTGATGCCAGTGGTTACAGACAGACAGACACAATCTCCATTAAAACCAGATTTTCATGTTCTAAGTATATTTGAATAAACATTGAATTAACAGTCCAAATTTTGACTAGTATTTTTCCTCTCAATTTTATTTGGTTGCTTATTTTTAATTGCAACTCTCTCAGGCATGGAAACAGTGCAAATTAAGTTGAAAGCAAATACTAGCTGAATATTGAAAGAAAATACTAGCTGAATATTTAAAAAATAATGATTCACTCATAAATAAATAAAAGTTCAATTTTTCAATGAATTATTCAGCTTTTTCAGATATATAATCCATAAGAGAATGGGAGAAAATTAATTATTGCTTACAAAAAAGGAAAAAAAAAACTGACAATAGAAAATTGATTGTTAATATACTAACAAAATCACTCTGCAAGCTATTATGGCAATATGAGATATTCACTGATGCTAAAACCTTATGAAGAGTATGATGCTTTTTTTCTTTAGGAAAATGTAATTTTACTTTTATAAAAATATGAAACAGACTTATTGACATTGAAAGAAATTCAAAAGACAATTTAAAAGGTCAGTGAGGGACTAGTACTACTCAAACTTTCAAATTGTCAAAACAAAAAAGTAAGCAGTCTTGGGGTTTTGTCAATGCACTGAGACCTTTAATCAACCAAGTTCCAACAGTGTGGTTTGATTGGATGACTAATTAAAATCTGGAAGGGATACTCTTTCCATAGGCATAGATCAATGCATTTGATCGGCTGACTCGTCAAAAAGTCATAGAAAAATACAAAATGATCTGTGATTGGCTAGCCAATTGGAAATGTGTGTTTCCAGAGGAATCCTCGATAAAAATAGATGTTTTAGGGTTAGAAGAAAGAAGAGATCTGATGTTCATACTGAAGACAAGAGAATAAGAAAAGAAATCTTTCCAAAAACTAAAGTCTTTTCAGCAAAAGCCTCACTCTCCAAAAAATTGAGTAAGACTTCACCAGCCTCATTTGTCTGTATCTCAAATATAACAAAAAGTGACAATAAATAGTTTAGTTTGTTGGGTTTTATGGCATATCAACCTTTGTAGGTTATTTAATACCAAATCCATTTTTATATGAATAATCAGTTCTATTTAAAACAATTCAGTTTAGCATGAGTACACAGTTTAATTGTCAAAACATTTCTATTCCAAACTATTCAAGCAGTTATATATAACAATTCAGTTTAGTGTAAATATAGTTTCAATGTCAAAAAACACTTCTATTTCAAATAATTCAGTTTAGCATAAACATCCAGTTTAAATGTAAGTACAGGTTAATTGTTAAAATCATTTCTATTTCAAGCTATCCAATTTAATCAAACAATTCAGTTTAGTATATGTATGCCATTAGTTCTATTCAACTCATATATAGGGCCCTATCAGGTGCTACCAGAGTGGGCCTGGGAGCAATGGCAATGAAGGGGTGCTCTGTATTCCCCAAGGCCCCAGCATTACTGGGACCTCACCATCAGACTGCTTAGTGTCGTGTCCAGGACACTCATTGGGGGGATCTTACCCTCTGTAGAAGTGTAGTCAGTGTATTCTACAACCCCAGCCAACTGGGCAATACACAGAGTTAAATATCAAACAGTTTTATTTCAGATAATTCAGTTTAGCATCAGTACACATTTTAGACGTCAAAAGAGTTCTATTTTGAGCAATTCAGTTTAGCATTAGTATGCAGTTTAAATGTCAAAACAGTTCTATTTTAAGCAATTCAGTTTAGCATAAATATGCAGTTTAAATGCAAAAATCAGTATAGTGAAGGAAGCATGGTTTAGTTCTATTTAACCCATAGATAGGACCCTTATCAGGTGCTACCACTCCATGTCGAAGTGGACCAGGGAGCAATGGCAATAAAGGGGTACTCTGCATTCCCCAAAGCTCCAGCATTGCAGGAGCCTCACCATCAGACAGTTTAGTGTCATATTTAGGACACTTGTTGGGGGGTTCTTACCCTTCTGCAGAGGTGCAGTCAGTGTATTCTTCAGCCCCAGCCAACAGAGCAATGACAATAAATAGTTAATTTTCTTGATGTCACTTTCAATTTAGATAACAGCACCTTAAAACCTTTTAGTAAAAGCAATCTTACCCCTACCTATATAAATGTTAACTCTAACCAACCAAGATCGATATTGAAACATATTCCTAATGCCATGAACCAGAGGGTAAATAGGCTATCATCAAGTGGAAAACATTTTGAGGAGGACAAAGCCTTTAAAAATAGTGGATTCCAAAGTAGATTGGAACATGTAAACCTTGTGAACTCTGGCTCTAAGCGACAAAATGTCACTTCTAGCATAATTAATGGTAGTGGAAACCACAGACTCATTCAAGTAGACAGGGCAATAACAGAAATAGCAAAGTAATTCAGTTTTACCTGCCCTTCTGTAAACTGACAAGCATTAACATCCTACGAAAATACTTCCTAAACCCTCTGGATAGGCACTTTAATAAGGACAACTCATTAAGTAAAATTTTTAATAGAAATACTTAAAAAATTATTTACTCTTATACAAGCAATATGTATAAAATCCTAAATAACCACAATAGGATGTTATTAGATGAATTTGAATAACGAGAGGACGGATAGAGTACCCAGTAACTGTAAAAGAAAAGATGAATGCTCTTTGGACAAATGATGTAACTCAGAAAACGTAGTATACCAAACATGCATTTTCCCCAGGGAACATAATATTGATGGGGGAGAGAATATACATAGGGATTTCAGCAGGGAATTGGGAACAAAGACTGTATAGCATTTATTTCAGTAATTAATAGAATAGCATTGCGGAGGAGTTTATGTAGGGAAGGTGCCTTTTTTGGAGTCTTGGAGATTAGTTTGTATTTAGAATTTTAGAATCATTGGTTCCTTTCAACCATTCTTGGGTTAATGATAGTGGAGATAGCTGTAACCCCCTCTACCACCCAATGAGATGTAAACAAAATAGATATAGTAGCAGTACATTCAATAGAGGCACCTGAAGATGTCAAAAGGTTTTTATGGGGAGGATGACTGGCCCAAATAAACTATGGACTTAACACATGAAAAAGAGTAAATAGAAAAATAAAAAGATAATAATTTAGTTTATATTTACATTATACAAAATTTCAACCTGCTACAATATATGCTCACCTTGGGATGGGTCGACCAATGGAACACCCTTTCCCTGGGTTCTGAATACTTTTGAAAAAAATTGTTTTGTCTCCCTTTCTTTTTCATCTAAACATTTATACACACACACTGTTATCCATATTTGCTGTTTCCACCCTCAGATTAAATGTGTATGTCATTTGAAGAGATAAAGATTATATTCTTTACCAAAATGAATTTATAATGATGATTTAACTATGGCTGAGTCATCTCCCAATTACACTAATATATATATATATATATATATATATATATATATATATATATATAAAATATAACACCACTGCTTTGATAAATAGTTGTTAATTTTTAACAGAGTTTTTCTTGTCTTCCAGATGCCAACACCCAGGCAACTTGTTGCAACAAACCATCCCAATAGTCAGAAGAAGTTCCGGATAGATTGTGTCATCCCCCATCCAGGGATTTTTCAAACACAATGCAGGCACAGAAGGAGTAGATAAACCAACTAGCTAAAAATGCATGTGGTAGTGTGCCTGGTAGAGTCTCTCAAAAACAAAAAAAGGGCAATGACTGACCAAACATCAACCCTCTGTATTCAACAATTCTCTTCTCCTTTCTCTCTTTAAACTGACCACCACTTCTCCTCTAACCAACTCTAGTCCAACGCGAAAGCAAAAAACACCCTGAGTGACGATGCTCATTCTTTTTATGTTCTTTTTTGCCTGCCTTCATTTACATGTACATCTTAACTCTCAATGGTTTTACATGACTGCTGATAAGTGACAATTTGCGATATAAGTTCACAGGGGGCAGTCATGTTTTTACCAGTTGAGAAAATAAATCTTGCACATGGAGCATATGTGCTGATGTTTGCGCTGAGGTGAGTGGCTATTTTCGTCCCAATTTTCACTACACTCCCTCCCTGATCTCATGATCACAAATATAGCATGGGGGTGGTGCCCATTTCTGCTGGGTGCTTTGTGGAAGTGTAGGGTGCCCTTCCATCAGGTTTCCCACATTCCCTCCATCTCCACTAGTTTCGTCATTTTCATCTTCAATATATTCTACAGACGTTGACTGTGCAGATGAGTGTCGGTCTTCCAATTCACAGATCACCATTACAGGACAATGTGTCACTTTCGTCTTCTTCTGTAACTGCTGATTTGTCACGCCTGCAAAGGTCTTTCACATGGCGGGGTGTGCCATTGACAAGCACTGTCTGAGGACTGATCACCCCATCCACCTGTCCTTTGTAAAATCTGGTGGTGCATCAGCAGTCTGGTGGCTTGACCCAGACAGGTTCCCCAACCTGGTATACGTTACTTCTGACTTCAGGCGGAGACAGTTTGGGGTCTATGCCTTTCACGCACTGCTCATATTGGTATATGTCATTTACTGGCATGCTCGACAGTGTTTGGTTATCTTTGGGTGTCATATTATAACAGTACATGGCCTCCACTATTGAGTAATACAACCTCGCAGCAATTCTAATGCCGTTACCTTCTGGAACATAAGCACACCAGTATTGTATTCGTATGCCTCATTCATCAGAGAAAGTGAGGAAAGTTTGGCTATAAAAAGCTGGGGCATTATTAGTCAGTATTTCAGCTGGCATACCACGTTCAAAGATGGACCTCTATTCTCGCACAATGGTCGACGCATCCTGATGTGCCAGCTGGTGCCACACAGTGAAACATGTTGGTCTGCAATGAGTCAGCATCAAGAATCCATTGCCACTGTAATGGGTAATGTCCATACCAAGCCGATACCAGTTGTCTCCCACTTCAATTCTTCCCTTTTCCCACCAGGCCAGAGCTAGGTTGATCGATTGATAGTATAAACTTGCAAGGAATGCCACTCTGACTATTGCTTTCGTGGCAGAGGGGCATATCCTACGGCAGAAATAGGTCATACATCTGACGCCAGGATGTCAACATCACTGACATATAGCTCGGATTCGTTCAGGTGCTAATTGAACCGTCAGGGCAGCGCACATCAGAAGTGAGGAATCCGACCTGTGCTTTATCAAATCTAGCCATCTCTTTGGTACTTGAGTCATCTCATTTGCCAAATTCCGATCCAATGCAACAAAAGTAATATCGACTTGGAGGCCATATTCATGGATCAGCTACTGTAGGATCATCAACCTCCATCGAATCAACATCTTCCTTGCAGCTTAGGTTCTCACTGGGTCTCTTCCCATCAGTGCGTTGGTTAGCCAGTGGTAGATGCACACAGAGTTTGTGTATAGATGAACACTTCTAGCTTGCCATTGCAACGCAAAGCTGAGACCTTTCACCGTAGCATCAAGCTCTGCTAGATTTATATGCTGGGCTTCATTAGTAGGATGAAGTTGCCACGACCTGCCTACAAACGTAAACAGATCGGATTACTCATTCGCTCTACAAAAATTACATCCAGGCACGGCCGGAAATGACAAAGCCCTTTTTCGACTCTAACCAGCCGTTACAGCTAAGAAAGGGATAAATTAACATTTATCAACATTTGCAAAACACTTTTGCCAAAAATAATTCTATAAAAATGGAAGTAATACTCTTTGCTAGCCTATACCGGGCTAAAGAAGTACTTATTTTCTACGTCCATTTTTTATAGAAGAACTTTCTATTTGTGTGGCGCGACAGAGGTGGTGTCCCCTTTCTTTTATATGAAAAAGGCTTTGGTGGCGAAAAATTCGGGAGGTCTACACGGACGCTCTCAGGGGCCACTCAGCTCCACGAGGTTGGATCCTACATTATCGTGGTTGCATTCACCTCACCGCCACTTCTAGTGGTAGATTCAACACCTTTTTTTTTATCTACAAATTGCCTTGCTACAAGGCTGAATTCCACTTCTTGTGGTCGATTCACTCTCCTTTATTTTTATCACATTGGTATGCACTAAAGGTTCCGCTTGTCCATTTGGCTATGTAGCACTAAAGGCACGGGTTAACCTTTAGCTATCACTTCGCTACCTGCGCAGCACTAAGATAATGCCAATCTTAGCCACGGCCTCCTGGCCTGTTCACTCGACAGTGCAGAGCTATGGCGCACAAAGCCTTAGCTACCATCCGATGCACCTGCACAGCTTTGGCGCGCAAGCCTTAGCTATCACCTCGACACGTCTGCACAGCTTTGGCGCGCAAAGCCTTAGCTACCATCTGACCGTCCACACAGCTTTGGTGCACAAGCCTTAGCTATTGTCCGATACGTCTGCATAGCTTTGGCACGCAAACCTTAGCTACCGTCCCGACCTGTCCGCACAGCTTTGACGCGATAAAGCCATAGCTATCATCAACGATACGCCCGCACAGCTATGGGGCACAACAAAGCCATAGCTACCATCAACGATACAACCACACAGCTATAGCTACCATCAACGACACGTCCGCACAGCTTTGGCATAGCAAAGGCATAGCTACCGTAAATGATATGCCCACACAGCTAGGGGTACGACAAAGCCCTAGTTTCACCGATCCACTCACTCGACTTCGTATGTGTTAAGGCCTGGCAAACCTTAGCCACGGTTTACCTGTCCATTCACTTGGTCCATAGTACTAAGACACAGCTCAGTCTTAGTCACCAACTTGCTCGACTCTACACAACCAAGCTGCCAATACTGACATTGACCTCAACGCTCCTACAATGCAGTCCACATAACGACTCGCTGTTATGGACTGCCCTAGCATTGCAACATCTGGCCCACGTACGACTCACTGATACGGGCTAGCAACTAGATCGACACACCCCTGGTTAACCCAACATACTGTCAAAACCGGGACATCGATTTATCAACAACTCGACCGACCACAGCTATACAATATCCAATCCACGTAACGACTCACTGTTACAGACTACCCTAGCATTGCAACATCTATCTGGCTCATGTACAACTCGCTGTACTGGCTAGCAACCAAAATGACTCGACTGACTGCAGCTTCCCGCTACGATTATCCAGCTGCATTCAATGATTTGACCGACCTCAGCTACCCGCATCAAATGTCTAGCTGCATCTCCACGACTCAACCTACGCCAGCTACCCTCATCGAACATCCAGCTGCACACAACTATGACTTGACCATACAAGCTATCGACATCACCCATCTAGCTGAAGACCACATACAACCACCACGGACTTTACATACACGTTTGTAATTCCAGCAATAAATCATCACTTTTGTTGTATCTGTTATCTCGCCTTTGTTCGCTTCATTATCTTTGGTTGTCACTACTCGCACACATTAAACTTAAATTCATTTGCAGGGTTGACATGCTTATTGGCTCTACAACAAAGCCAGCATGCATCTTCCAGGATGTCATGACGTCTCTCCAACACCACACCGGTTGCCAAGGAGCTCGCATCAACCCACGCGTTCAACTCTTCTCCAGATATGCTCCAGTTACTTCGAACAGGGTCATCATAGTTCACCCTCGCCAGCACTTCTTCCACGAATTGCCTGAGGAAGACATCGTCGACCAGGTCATCCCATCCGTTGGTCACCACAGTCACACATCCCTTAAGGACTCTGGCTATCACATGTAGCCAGCCACAAACAGGGAAGTGGACCACCAACTTCCCACACATGGAAAATACGGTGTGTCATGTCATCTCAGCAGGGGGTTTTGGAATTGCAGTTCCTCACTTCTAACCTAAGGTGTCGCACTTCCACCCAGGCCTAAAGGCCCAGCACTTTAGCTCTGTGCTTTAAGCGCTCAGGGTCTTTACAAGTTAAACCAAAAGATTCCAAGTTTGTCTTGACCTTGTCTGCAGATACACTTTGGTGCAAAAAGATAAGGCCACCATGAAAAAATGCAGAAATTTGGATTCATCTACTTTTTTCTTTCAAAAATTCATATTTTTATAAATGTATTTAATAATAAAATTTATCTATGAAAAGATTTTTTGAAAAATGTTTTTCTTTGATTATTATTTCAGAAAATATTAAAATCAGCATGTTGCAAAAAGGTAAGGCCACCTATGAATTTATTAAATAAAACAAATTAACTCACAGATTTTGATTTTTACATAAAGATTAAAAATAAATCATGGGACATGGCATTTCTCTTACAGATCACAAGAAAGGAATGATCGATGCTTTTGAAAAAGATGCGCAATCTCAACGAGAAATCGCCAAGAAAATCAATAGATCAAGGTGTGCAGTAAATAATTACATAAAAAATAAGAAAACACCTAAAAAGATTCCAGGTAGGCCAGAAAAATACAGTCCAAGGAATAAACAGGCCATTATCTGAGATGTTAGAAAATCCAGAAAATCCGTTTCTCAAATTCAACTTCCTGGTGACATTAATGTTTCATGTTGGACCATATGGAGAACATTAAAAAATTGGCCTGTCCATAAGCACGACATTTTTGTCACTAAAAAATGCTTTTGAATGCCTTGACACATGAATTGGGGCATTGTCTTGTTGGAAAATAGCCCGATTTCCGGCAATATGAAAGAAATCTTCCAAAAAAAATGTTCAGTGAACATGTCAGTGTATTGTTTTGAGTCCATGTTACCGTTTACAAGAACTAATTTGAATACTCCATTAGAACAAAATGCTCCCTATGTCATTACAGAGCCATCTCCACTTAGGCGCTTTTTTTTTTAGGTCGTGCCAATAGCAATGGAACCCATTTTTTCTTATCTGTAAATACAACATCACTCCATTTTTCCCCCCGAACGAGACATACTTTTTGGCCCAACTAAATCTTACCTTTATGTGATGTTCCTTCCATGAAGGAGCTTTTTGTTCCTTTGAATATTCAACATTAGGACAATTTTTTAATGTTCTCCATTTTTGTTTTTCTGGCCTACCTGGAATCTTTTTGGGTGTTTTGTTCTTATTTTTTATGTAATTATTCACTGCACACCTTGATCTGTTGACTAGGCGATTTCTCATTAAGAATGCCCGTCTTTTTCAAAAGCATCGATCATTTTTTTCTCGTGATCTGTAAGAGAACTGCCACATCCCATGATTTATTTTTAATTTTTATGTAAAAATCAATCTTAAAATAAAAATCTGTGAGTTAATTTGTTTTATTTAATAAATTCATAGGTGATCTTATCTTTTTACAACATGCTAATTTTAATATTTTCTGAAATAATAATCAAAGAAAAAAATTCAAAAAATTTTTAATAGATAATTTTATTACTTAATACATTTATAAAAATATGAATTTTTGAAAGAAAAAAGTAGATGAATCCAAGATTCTGCATTTTTTCATGGTGGCCTTATCTTTTTGCACCAAAGTGTACTATGTCCCCATTTACATATATGTCATCGACATAGGATGATGTCGCTTTCATCATCTGTTCCCCTTGTGCCAACACTGTACTGACGATAACCTTCATGATCATCGATGCCACATTTAGCCCGAAGCCAAACTATGTGAGGCAATATCTCTCCCTCTTGATCAGTACCATCTGATATGCCCTGAGTGACTTGTGGACTCGTACTTGTAAATAAGCCCTCCGTAGGTCAAGCAGTGCCACATTCACTTCTTGCTGATGCCACTCCCTCAATTTGGCTGTACATACGTCAACATCTGCTCCCTGTAGTCTATTATGGGTACATCTTGCCTTTGGTATGTTGTACAACAGCCATTAGAGGAATCAAACCCTTAGGAGGTCCTAGTCATCTCTGGGGATATGGGATCAACCAACCATTCATGATCCACATTTGCAGTTCCCTCTCATACTCTCTCCTGATGTTATCAAGTATCTTATATTCTGCAACTTGGTTGCAGAGTCGAGTTGGTATGTTGCTTAGGATCCATTTCCATCTGACAGTCCATATCCTCTCGTTATGGTGGAAAGAGGCATCAAAATCTGATTCATTAATGCAAAGGGCCGCAGATGCTTCTTTTCCTCCACCCAGTTTCACATTGCCAGCTGGTATGATCATGACGCCTCCCAGCACTTGTATCATGTCAATTCTGATCAGTAGGTTGTAACCAAGAGGCCTCTCATGCGCTACCAATTCATTAACTTTGGCATGACCGCCTCCATCAGTGAGGATTGACACAGTCTAGACTCCACAACAGGCCTAGGATGTCCGTCAATTGTCCGAATGTCTACTTGTTGACTACTCCATGCTGTACATCAGTCCGCACTAACTCTCTGTAGTTTTAGGGTGGATGATCTACCTGAGTGTTGAACTCAGGATTGAACCATGAATCTTTAGATTTCAGTCTAAAGTGCTTGCTACACCACTTCCCTCTTTGCGTTCCTCCTCCACTGTCTCACTCTCCTTTTTTCTCTCTCTCTCTCTGTGCTTCTTCTTACGTTCCTCTTCCACCTTCTTTCCTGCTTCTACTTCTCGCCGAGAAAAAGCGATGAGAAAAAAAAATGAGTCGGTTTTTATTCACATCACTCTACCCATAATCCATTTCCTTAACCTATAAAAATTCCGGTCGGGGGCCTCCTCTCTTTTTTCCCTTTAATGGGCTGAAAGTGGATTATTGAAACCTTCGTATCAGATTACTGACCTGCACGCCAGACACAAACGAACCCTCTTTTGTCAAGAGCTACCGTTAGTCTCACTTTCATGTCCACACTCTCGATCGAGAACATCCTGTGTCGACGAGTGCTGAACATCACACACCATTAATTTGTACCTTAATTATGGGTAGTGCCGCATTCACTAGCCAGGAAGGGGCAAGGCTAGTGATGGCACCCAGTTACCAGAACTGTTTCCCAAACAATTTTACACTATATGGCCCAGCCCATTACAGCAATGACAATGCAGTCACTCCCGTGTTTTCTGATCATTAGTGCCTCACGTGTTACCCAAGCTTCAGCAATCCCTGGAGTAATGATTAGAACCACATCTGTAGCATTTTGGGTTTTCTTGTGCCCTCAGCAGGGTAGAATCACCAGTAGCATGTTGCCGCTCTGAGGGCATCTCAATCGTTCTTGCAGCTGCCACAACCAGTTCTGTGTCTTTTAGAATGTTTCAGCTCTGGCTAGCAGTTCACCCAGTTTCGAAGATGCTCACAGCAGCCAACTAACATCATCAGGAATTCCAACCAAAAAAGCACATTCCAGTATGCGGTCAGTTGCTCTACCAAATGGTACTACTAGCCTCCTTAAATCGGCTTGGTAGATGTCCACCATTTCAGCTGGTTCGAGTTGTTGCCCGACAGATTTTTCCCATGTGATGAAGGGATCTATTCCAAAAGCCATACACAGGGCACATTTAATTTCCTGCAAGTTCACAAGTTGCTGGTATATCACATAGGCTCCTTTCATGAGTCTCAGTGGGATCACCATCAATGGTTCCTCTGTTTTGAATAATCTGCAGACCCATTCAGCCTTTTCGAACCATTCAATGACAGATGGGCCCATAGGAGAGCCACCAAATTTGGGAATCAGCTTCAGGTCGAACTTATCCACTGTATGGTGCTGAAATAGCTTGTGCCTAGTAGAGTCTTAATAACAATAAAAAAACGCAATGACTGACCAAACACCTCCTTTCAGTATTCAACAATTCTCTTCACCATCTCTTTAAACTGACCACCACTTCTCCTCTAACCAACTCGAGTCCAACGCAAAAGCAAAAAACACCCTGAGTGACGACGTTCGTTCTTTTATGTTCTTTTCTGCCTGCCCTCATTTGCATGCACATCTTCACTGTCCATGGTTTTACATGATTGCAGGCATGAAGATACATGACCATTTGCGATATAAAGCTCGCTGGAGGCAACCACGTTTTTTCAAGTCGAGAAAATAAATCTTGCATGCAGAGCATATGCACAGACATCTGCGCTGAAGTGAGTGGGTATTTTCATCCCCATTTTCACTACAGGTAGTTATGGAACTAAGGCCACAATCAAGTACCATGACTAGCATAGGACTAGACTCTACCAAAATAAATTCAATTTAAAAACAGGAAAATTCACCAATACTTTGTCACTCAAAGAAAAGCACATTTATGAGAGACTAAAATGCATAGAGCTAGCAAGTTGATATATGTCACTTTTCAATTTTCCTACTTTTCAGACCTCATCCCAGGTAATGTGTACACTTCTCCTTCCTGATATAGTTGGCCATACCAAATTTTTCTATGTCCTCTGATTTTTGGAGGATGGCTGGTCTTCCACCTCATATATAGTTTTCCATATTTGTTATCGACAATATATTGAATGAATATCATTAACTATGCTAAGGATGGTTTGAATAAATAATAAATTAAACATTCTGTAGATATTTTGTACAAATAGTTAACTAACTTAATGGTGCTTTTGATTCAAAAGTGAATGATGGAAATTTCTATCAGTCACACACAAAACTATAAGCTCCATATAAAGGATTAGAATTTCCACTGATTGTAATTAATGAAAATAGAGTCAGGATATCAAATAAACAATCAAAGCTCAGAAGTTATTTTGACCAAAATGATCATCTCAAGTTTTTTTTCTTCTCTCTTAAAACGGTAAAGAATACAAAAAATATTCCACAATATTCTCTTTTGATGTGCAAGTTTTAATATCACATCAAGAAATAAATGATGAAAGAGTGGATAGAAAAATTTCTATGGTAACTTTACTCCCAACTGAAAGCCCAATATTTTTGTGCCAGAAGATTATGTCAGATACTGATAACAAAAGGCTGAGTGACCATTCACAGCTTTTCTTTTGAGGGATAGATGGGATAGCTTTTAACATCTGCACCATAGAGCAAAGTTTGAATATGTTTTGCATACATTTTTTTCTTTTTTTTAAGTTCAGGTACAGAGTCAAAAGGTATAAAGGTTTAAAGTATTTAATAAACAAATAAAATTGTTTCTATAGCCAACCTTACCTAGTAATTAAAGCTGCACTTCTCTCTACTTACAGATGAAATGACCAGAGCCTCTACTTTATTCACTACAATAGCTACTCCTTTACTTCAAAATAGTGACAAATGTAGAAAAGAATATCTCAATCAAAAGTAAAGAAAATAAGATGAAATTCAAACATAATGGGAATGACTAAGGAACAATCCTGGGTTTCAAAGATTTATTCCATAATCAATGATTTTATTAACATAAATCAAGAGCTGACTTATATACACAATGAATAACAATTATTTTGTGTAAGAAATAGAAAAAAAGTAAAAAGGAAAATTATTAGTAACTTTTTTATTTCATTATTGAATAAAAAAAATCAAATTCAGTCTCCAGAAAATCAAAGACAAAAAAATTCATCTTCTACAATTTATTTTTGTTGTATGGGAGAATAAGTTTTGTAATTCAAATATTTAAATTATACCATTTTTAGGTTATTAGACATTATTACTTAATCAAAAGGGCAGCTGTTTTGAAACAACTGCCCAGTGTTTCTGTATGTCGCACACAAGTGTTCGCCAGATTTTCTGGTTGTGGTAATTCAATTCACAATCAGTGATACTATTTAATCTATAGCTGGGGAGATAAAGGGGTTCATACATTTCCCAAGACTAATAGTCCAAAAGTGAATGCAACAGTGCAATTGGAATTCCAACTTGATTACTTTAAGGCTGCAATCCAACACTTTAGCCATTATACTATGGCAACTTCCTGAGGACTGTTTCACTATAATATATCATTTCAGATTCTCAAAATAGATTTATATATTTCCTACCATAATTTTCATATTTGACTTCAAAGTTGATCATTTTTGCTTTTATTTAAATTTCATTTCTTGTCTATATTTCAGCTTTTTTGTTGATTCTATTTTCTATTGAAATGATAACAAATCTATTAAAAAAAAAAAAAAAAAAGAAAATTAAATCTTAAATAGTAAAAATTTTTTTTTTTTGAGAGTCTACCATTATGTTTCATGACAATATATTTTCAGATGGTGGTGAATAGAAACAATATTTTTCAGCCAAATTACATTCTGAGGATATGAAATTTATTCAAACTGCCCATTCATTCCACTTCCAGTTTAAAAATGGAAAATCCCTGCATAAAATATCAAATACTTCGAAGTTTGATCTCTTTTGTATTATAATGCAATTTTGACAGAATAAAATTCAGATTTAAAACAAAGAAAAAAAAAATGAAAGAATTAAAAAAAAAAAAAGTGAAAGAATTCAAACCAAAATCTTTACTTCTTGATATTCAGAGTTTATGAAAAAAAATTTAATTATTTTTCATTTTGAATAAATTTAATGCCAAGAGAAATCATTTCTAGGGTGAACAGTATTTCTCAGTGATAGCAATAAGAATTTGCTGAAAAATAAAAAGAGGAACATAAAAATGAAACAAGAAAGGTGAACATACACAAAGATACAGAAATAAAAAGATAAAGTGGTGAGAGAGAGATGCATACAAACAAAAGACAGAGATATAAATATGTGCGCACACACACACACACACATATATGTAAGAGAGAAAGAGAGGGGTAACATCCATACATGAAAGACAGATAGAGAGAGACCTACACAAGACAGCTAGAGAAATAACACACAAGAGACAGAGAGAGAGAGACAAAAGATGAAGAGAGAAACATAAGATAGGGAAAAACATACACACACACAAAACAGAAAAAAACACATACAAAACAGAAAAAAGAGACACACATGAGAGACAAAGAGAGAGAGAGAGAGAGGCACACACACACAAGAGTTACAAAGAGGAACACAAATTCAAAAAAGGAATGATACAAAAATAATAATAAAAGAAAAGAGAGAGAAATCAGAAAAATTAATCAAAACAAGAAATGAAGGATAAAAACCAAAAAAATAACGAATATGAAAATCAACAATTACAAAAGTTAAATTTTATAAAAATAAGTGACAAGTCTGCATTAAGAAAAATTTTCAATCTTAATAAAAACACTAATTGGTCTTTCAAAATAAAAAAATATTGAGATAAAGAAATGCTTGTTTTTAAAACATTATTACTTAAAACAAAAAAAATATCAAATAAAAATTATTTTGAGAAATCTGAATTTCATACCATATCATAACCATAAAAAATAACATTGAATATTCGAGAAAAATTAAAAACAGAACCAGATAATCTCTAATATATGCAGAAACATTAAAATTCTTTAACATAATGATATTTAAATTTTTAAAAATAAAGAAAATACTTTGTATTATTTATTTTCAATGGAAGTTAGCTGCATCTGAGTAATTAATTTTTTTTTCACTAGAGATTTAAATGGAGACAGAATCAAAGAAAAGGCAAGTCAAAAAGAGAAAGACAGAGATAGACTAAAGGAAAATGAAAGGAAGAAACAGAAATAGAAAAAAGAAAAAAAATCTCAAGAAAATAATTTATGTATTAAGAGTAAAAAAACTATTAGTAAAATTACATCCACATTTTTCATTGATAGGTTGAGTTGAGTAGGGTTGAGTTTTATGGCAAATCAACCATTATAGGTTATTTAATGCTAAGTCCTCTATATATTATACATATATGCTTTGTAGACACATTTTTCTAGATAACATTCTAAAATGAGCCTGAGGTCATCATTTTAAGCACACATTCAAATGGTTTTAAGCATTTCTAACGAACATGAACTATTTAATTACTATAATAATTTGTTTGTCCACATTTAAATGGATATGCATATGATTTGTAAGTGAATAATATGTAGGTAATTTCATTTTTAAATGAGTTAGAATTAATTTGTTAGCACTAGTATTGTAATTGTTTTTTCACAGTTAAATACTTTCAATTATTGCTATCAAGCACCAACAATTCTATTCAACATCAATCATTTGTTTGAATACAGGTTACAAGAATTGTTATTAAACACTAATTCAATTCAATATCATTCATTCATTTACATACAGTTAATTGGTTCCAAATATTATTATGTATCACTAACAATTCAATCAGACACCAGTCACTTGTTTACACACAGTTGAATGATCAAATAGTTCTATTTCTAACAATTCAATTTAGCATAAGTTTGCACACAGTTAAAATGTCACAAACCCAACAACTCCAGGTCAGAGCAAACCTGGAAGTGATGGCAATGAAGGGAGTACTCTACAAAGCATTACTGGAGCCTCACCATCAAGTAGTTTAGAGTCATAATCAAGGAGATTTGTTAATGGGGTCTTAATCCTCTGCAGAGATGCTGACTGGGTTGTCTTCATTATTGACTGAATTATCTTTTAATTAATCATAACAACTGGCTCTTTCGATATTTAAATGGTCTGAATAGATAAAACATTCTCAAATTGCATCATTCATGAATTAATACTGATGGACAAAGGCTTTGTGGCTCCAAAAATTTAGTAACAGGAAATATATCAAGTTGTAAAAACATCAGCTAAATAATTTTGAGATGAACACTTCTTGAATATTGAAATATATTTATTCTCAAATATTAGGTCATAGCATGTAAAGAGTCAAATTGAGAACAATTCATGATTTGGTGCTCTTAAGACAGAACATAAACATCAACTTGAATCTATCATTTGGTATTGTAAATCTGACTATTCAACACTTGTATAAGATTACACCACTTCAAATATTAGATTCACAGTTATTCATGACTTGACTAACAATGTATTCAAGTAGATAAGTAACATTTGTACAGAGTTATATGACAAAGTGTCTGATTTATAACAATTCAGGATTTGCTGTTATGACAATATGAGGTATTCACTGATGCTAAAACCTTATGAAGAGTATGATGCTTTTTTCCCCTTTTTGTTTTTTAAGGAAAATGTAATTTTACTTTTATAAAAATATAAAACAGACTTACTGACACTGAAAGAAATTCAAAAGTCAATTTAAAAGGTCAGTGAGGGACTAGTACTACTCAAACTTTCAAATTGTCAAAACAAAAAAGTAAGCAGTCTTGGGGTTTTGTCAATGCACTGATCCATTTTTAAATCATGACATCTCTTGCCCATCTGTTGGAGTTGAAAGGTCAAATCTTTGGATAGATTAATCAGATCTTTGATTTTTGTTTTGGTTGATGTGAAAAGATATACTCCCCCAAAAGATGTGGGCTGGGACCTTTGATTAACCAAGCCCCTATATCGTGGTTTGATTGGATGACTAATTAAAATCTGGAAAGGATACTATTCTCACAGACATAGATCAGCGCATTTGATTGGCTGACTAGTCAAGAAATAGTAGAAATGATCCGTGATCAGGGAAATCCTCTATAAAAATAGATGTTTTTAGGGTTAGAAAAGAGTCTAGATCCAATGTCCATACTGAAGACAAGAGAATAAGAAAAGAAATCTCTCTCTAAAAAGTCTTTTCAGCAAAAGCCTCCCTCTGAAAAACTGAGTTAGATAGGAAGACTTATTTGTGTATCTCTCAAATATAACAAAAAGTGACAACTTTATATATATATATATATATATATTTGTTACACGATTGTTATTCAATAAATAATTGTTAATCGAGTTTTCCTTATCTTTGAGTTGCCAACACCCTGGCATCTTGTTGCAACAAACCCCCCCCAAAATGTCAGAAGAAGTTCTGGATATATTGTCTCATCCCCCTCTATGGATCTTTCAAACACAACGTGAGCACAGAGGGAATTGATAAATCAGCTAGCCACATATGACTGTGGTAGTTATGGAACTAAGGCCACAATCAAGTATCATAACTACGATAAGATCACACTGTAATCAAAATAAATTTCATAAGATGTGCATTTGAAATATGTAAACAATATAAATAACTTCAGAAATTTAATCCTGAAAACAGGAATTTTCAGAAGTTATCCTCAAGAAATTGTAAAATCTAATATTAAAACAAGGAAAGTTCTTTCAAAAAACCATGGAATTTTTCCTATGACCAATCATCTTTATTTACCAAAAATAATCTACTTAAAACAATGACAACATATTTTTAGTAACTTGTGAAGAAAAATGACCCAAATGATATTCTATTTGAAATACAGAGCTTTATAGTTTGTTAAAAAAATAAATAAATAAATAAAATAAAATATATATATATATGTATAAAGCATCTATCAGTTCTGAGGTAGTGCAGTACTTCCTAGAAATCATGAATCTCAGACTTTGTCAGGGAACATCTGTTGGAGAATCTGTATCCAGTCGAGTTCATTAGAGTTGTATAATTTTGACCATTTTGGCCAGATATGTGAATATGGTCAGTAGAGGTTACCATAATATAATTTTGATTGAAATCTTGGTGATACTGAAATCAAATCCTATGGTGCCTAAGGTTTTGTTTTCATCTATTTTACAGAAGGACAGGTCCATTCAAGTCTAATTGATTTGTTAAAGGTCAGGAGCACAGGATTGTAATTTCATATGACCTAACTGCAATAATGATTTATCCAGCATATCCATCAAAGATCAATTCATTTGGGGAATAAGCAATCATGTGCAACAAGCACAATGTAAACCTAGTGAACTCCAGCTCTAAGGGACAAAATGTCACCACTAGCATAATTAGTGGTAGTGGAAACCACAGACTCATTCAAGTAGACAGGGCAATAACAGAAATAGAAAAGTAATTCAGTTTTACCTGCCCTTCTGTAAACTAACATTAACTTTCTAAGAAAATACTTCCTAAACCTTCTAGATAGGCACTTTAATAAGGACAACTCATTAAGTAAAATTTTTAATAGAAACACTTAAAAACTAGTTACTCTTGTACAAGCAATATGTATAAAATCCTAAATAACCACAATAGGATGTTATTAAATGAATTTGATCAGAATAATGAGAGGACGGATAGAGTACCCAGTAACTGTAAAAGAAAAGATGAATGCCCTTTGGACAGATGATGTAACTCAGAAAATGTAGTATACCAAGCATGCATTTCCCCCAGGGAACATAATATTGATGGGGGAGAGAATATACATAGGGATTTCAGCAGGGAATTGGGAACAAAGACTGTATAGCATTTATTTTAGTAATTAATAGAATAGCATTGCAGAAGAATTTATGTAGGGAAGAGGACTTTTTTGGAGTCTTGGAGATTATTAGTTTGTATTTAGAATTTTAGAGTTGTTGATTCCTTTCAACTATTCTTGGGTTAATGATAGTGGAGATAGCTGTAACCCCCTCTACCACCCAATGAGATGTAAACAAAATAGACGTAGTAGCAGTACATTTAATAGAGGCACCTGAAGATGTCAAAATGTTTTTATGGGGAGGATGACTGGCCCAAATAACCTAGGGACTTAACACATGAAAAAGAGTAAATAGAAAATAAATAATAATTTAGTTTACAGGCTTACATTATACAAAATTTCCACCTGCTACAACATATGCTCACCTTGGGATGGGTCGACCAATGGAACACCCTTTCCCTGGGTTCTTAATACTTTTGAAAAATTTTGTTTTATCTCCCTTTCTTTTTCATCTAAACATTTTTATACACACACACACACACACTGTTATCCATATTTGCTGTTTATACCCTCAGATTAAATGTGTTTGTCATTTGAAGAGACAAAGACTATATTCTTCACCAAAATAAGTTTATAATGATGATTTAACCATGGTTGAGTCTTCTCCCAGTTAAATTAATATATATATATATATATAAAAATGTAACACCACTGCTTTAATAAATACTTATAAATTGTTGAGAGTTTTTCTTGTCTTCCAGATGCCTACACCCAGAAGTTCAGGATAGATTGTGTCATTCCCCCATCCATGGATTTTTCAAACATAACATGGGCACAGAGCAAGTTGATAAACCAACTAGCCAGAAATGCATGTGGCAGTTATGGAACTAAGGTCATAATCAAGTACCATGACTAGCATAGGACTAGACTCTACCAAAATAAATTCAATTTAAAAACAGGAAAATTCACCAATACTTTGTCACTCAAAGAAAAGCACATTTATAAGAGACTAAAATGCATAGAGCTAGCAAGTTGATATATGTCACTTTTCAATTTTCCTACTTTTCAGACCTCATCCCAGGTAATGTGCACACTTCTCCTTCCTGATATAGTTGGCCATACCAAATTTTTCTATGTCCTCTGATTTTTAGAGGATGGCTGGTCTTCCACATTTGTATGGAATGTTATGAATGAAATCTTTCATCACATCCTTTTCCTTTAAGGGACCAACTCTCATAAGGAGGTTGCAAAAAAAAATGTTTTCCTATTTATTTTGACTTTTACAAAAGTGAAGAATTGATCAGTTAAACATTTTGATAAAACCAAGAATACAAGTATTTGACTATCTGAAAAGTTTTCAATGTTAATGACTCATCTCAAAGTTATAGACAATAGATTGAATGAACATTGTTAACTATAGCAAGGATGGTTTGAATAAATAAACTAAATGTGCCCAGTAGAGTTGTTGTTGCATCTCTCAACAACCAAAAACTGCAATGTCTGACCAAATACCACCCTTCGTATTCAACAATTATCTTCTCCTTTATCTCTCTAAACTGACCGCTGCTTCTCCTCTAATCAATTCTTGTCCAACGCAAAAGCAAAAGATGCCGAGTGACGACATTCGTTATTTTTATGTTCTTTTCTGGCTGCCCTCATTTGCATGCATATCTTCACTCTTTATGGTTTTATGTGACTGCCAGTGTAAAGATACGTGACCATTTGCGATAGAAGCTCACCCAGTGTAGTGAAATTGAAAGGCAGAACCTGCAAACTGCTGCCTCTAATGAGCCAACGTTCATCATTCAAAGAGACAATGAGTGGCATGCTGTATATGTAGGCAGAACAGCTGATGTTTATGTGAATCCAGCAACCGCCCCGGCTGGATAAAGAAGAGATGGCCAGCCAGGCGAACAAGAGCAATGAAATGTGACAACGAAGCTGTGTGGATTGAATTCCTTTCATAGCAACACCAAAAGGAAGAAAGAAAGAAGCAAGACGTGACGAGTGAAATGGTCTACCTCAAAGTTCAAAGCAAGCACAAATGTGTCTTGCGTGTGGAGTGCCAGAAGTAGAGAAAAAACAGAAGCATGAGCGTCCTTGGGAGTGCAACTCATAAGTCACACATCCCGTCTCTGGTGGGACGGGGTTTGTTACATATGCAAATTTCAGCCCAACCAAAACTGATATAAATGTAGCTGTTGTTGCATTTTGTTGCTTCTCAGTAGGACAGAGCAAATCAATGTATTGATGCGGCAAGTGAGAAAAACAGGACTGGTCGCAAGCAGTTAAAAGTTTTCACTCAGGGCAGCCATATTTTTTCCAGTCAAAAAAATAAATCTTGCCCGCAGAGCATATGCGCTGACGTTTGTGCTGAGGTGAGTGGCTATTTTCATCACAATTTTCGCTACACTCCCTCATGCTCTCATGATCACAAACATGGCATGGGGGCAGCGCCTATTTCTGACGGGTACTTCTTCAAGGAAGTGTAGGGTGCTCTTCCATTAGGTTTCCCACATTCCCTCTATCTCCACTAGTTTGATCATTTTCATCTTCAGTATCTTCCTCAGACATTGACAGGGCAGATGAATGTTGACCTTCTGATTCACAAGTCACCATGACCCCCATCTCGCTACCAGACAATGTGTCACTTTCGTCTTCCTCCATAGATCAAGCAGTGCCACATTCACTCCTTGCTGACATTACTCCCTCAATTTGGCTGTACATATGTCTGCATCAGCAGTGAAGGCATCTGAGCTCCCTGTAGTCTATTAGATGAATCAAACCCTTAGGGGGTCCTAGTCATTCCTGGGGGTATGGGATCAACCAACTGTTCGTGATCCATATTTGCAGTTCCCTCTTGTACTCTCTCTTGATGTTATTGGGTATCTTATATTCTGCAACTTGGTTGCAGAGTAGAATTGGTACATTGTTCAGGGTCCATTTCTACCTGGCAGTCCATATCCTCTCATTATGGTCAAAAGAGGCATCGAAATCCAGTTCATTGACACCGCACGTGCTTCTTTTCCTACACCAAGTTTCACGTCTCCAGCCGGCGTGATCATGACGCCTTCCAGTGCTCGTATCACATCAATTCTGATCAGTAGGTCATAACCAAGAAGCCTCTTACATGCTACTAACACATTAACTACGGCATGACCACCTCCACTGGTGAGAATTGACACAGTTGCGACTCCACAACAGGCTCAGGATGTTCCATCAATTATCTGCATGTCTACTTGTTGACTACTCCATACCATACATTGGTCTACACTAACTATTGACTGGGAACATCCTATGTCGACAAGCGCTGAATATTGCATACCATCAACTTGCACCTTAATTATGGATAATGCCACATTCACTAGCCAGGAGGGTGCAAGGTTAGCGACAGCACTCTGTTCCCAAACACATTTCCCAAACAATTTCACACTATGTGGCCAAGCCCATAACAGCAATGACAGCACAGTCGCTCCTGTGTCTTCTGATCTCCTGTGTTACCCCAGCTGCAGCAATCCCTGGAGTAATGGTCAAGACCACAACATCTGAAGCATTTTGGGCCTTCTCGTGACCTTGGAACAGCGGAATCACCTGCAGCATGTTGCCTCTCGGCCAGTGTCTCGGTTGTTCTTGCAGCTGCTGCACCCAGTTCTGTATCCTTCAGAATGTTTCGGGCCCAGGCTAGGAGTTCGTCAATTCACAGTTTATCTAGTCTCCAAGACACTCACTGCAGCTACTTAGCATTATCAGGAAGCCAGGATATAAGGGCACATTCCAGTATGCAGTTAGTTGCTCCGCCAAATAGTACTGCTAGCCTCTTTAAATCGGCTAGATAGATGTCCACCATCTCACCGGGTTCGAGCCGTCACCCAACAAACTATTTCCATATGATGAAGGGGTCAGTCCCAAATGCCGTATACAGAGCACACTTGATTTCTTTCAGGTCTGCATTATCCCCAAGTTGCTAGTATACAACATAAGCTCCTTTCGTGAACCTCAGTGGGATCACCATTGATGGTTCTTTTATTCTAAACAGTTTGCAGACCTGTTCAGCCTTCTCAAATGGGCCCATGGGTGAGCCGTCAGATTAATAACTTGTGCCTGGTAGAGTTGTTGCATCTCTCAACAACCAAAAACTGCGATGTCTGACCAAACACCTCCTTTTGTATTCAACAATTATCTTCTCCTTTATCTCTCTAAACTGACTGCCACTTCTCCTCTAATCAATTCTTGTCCAACGCAAAAGCAGAAGATGTTAAGTGATGACATTCATTGTTTTTATGTTCTTTTCTGGCTGCCCTCATTTGCATATGAATCTTCACTCTTCATGATTTTATGTGACTGCCGGCATGAAGATATGTGACCATGTTTTTTCCAGTCAAAAATATAAATCTTGCACGCGGAGCATATGCGCTGACATTGACGCATATGTGAGTGGCGATTTTCATCCCAATTTCTATTACACTAAACATTCTGTGGATGTTTTGTACAAATAGTTAACTAACTTAACAGTGCTTTTGATTCAAAGGTGAATGATAGAAATTTCTATCAGTCACACATAAAACTATAAGCTCAATATAAATGACTAGAATTAGTGTTCACCAGATTTTCTGGTTGTGGTAATTCAATTCACAATCAGTGATACTATTTAATCCATAGCTGGGGAGATAAAGGGGTTCATACATTTCCCAAGACTAATAGTCCAAAAGTGAATGCAACAGTGCAATTGGAATTCCAACTTGATTACTTTAAGGCTGCAATCCAACACTTTAGCCATTATACTATGGCAACTTCCTGAGGACTGTTTCACTATAATATATCATTTCAGATTCTCAAAATAGATTTATATATTTCCTACCATAATTTTCATATTTGACTTCAAAGTTGATCATTTTTGCTTTTATTTAAATTTCATTTCTTGTCTATATTTCAGCTCTTTTGTTGATTCTATTTTCTATTGAAATGATAACAAATCAATGAAAGAAAAAAAAAAAAGAAAATTAAATCTTAAATAGTAAAATTTTTTAATTCTTTTTTTTTTTTTGAGAGTCTACCATTATGTTTCATGACAATATATTTTCAGATGGTGGTGAATAGAAACAATATTTTTCAGCCAAATTACATTCTGAGGATATGAAATTTATTCAAACTGCCCATTCATTCCACTTCCATTGGTAAAAAAATTCATCAACAGCAGATATGATGTCAACCTATGAACTTTTCAACCCAACAGGGTGCAATAGGTAAATTGCTACTATTTTAAATCATTAATTTTGCACATGCACTTTGCTTATTTCAGATTTTGTCTACTGTATAGCAAACTAGAAACAGTTTATGCAGTTTGGTCCTTCAAAATTTTGGAAATGACATGCTGTACTGCTTACATTGAAAGCCCTAATAAAAAGAATTCAGAGTGTTTCAGTTTTAATCTGAGGACAGTGCAGAGGATTCAAAGTATGGCAGCTTGAAAGCTGATCATTCTAATAAGAAAAAAACTCGAATTTCTTGGTGAGATCCAGGCCATGATTAACAACAATCCCAGCAAGTCAATCAGGTTTATGGCCAGGGACATGAAAATGTATTAGTTTCTTATCAGGCAGGAGATTAATGTTTTCATGCACTATTTCTCATACAGGATGAGAAATGGCTAATTTTTATCATCGATCATGACAAGAAGAAAAACAGTGCAGCAAAGCTTTTAAACAAACTGAAGCATCCTCTCTAATCAAACATGCTTTTGTTTTTCCCAATTGAGAAAAATTTCTAAGAGAATCAAATAGTCAACTTAAAGAACAACTGTTGGCTTGGTCTGACCCCCAAAAATGTGCCAATAGTGATGAAAACCAAACACCCAATCCACATCATGGTATTTAGGGTGGTGACTAGCAATGGTAATGTTTTACTTCCATTCATCTTCCCATATGGCCTCAGACTCAACACAGAGGCATGTAACAAGTGCCTGGAGAAGGCAGTGTTGGTCTAGATCAAGAGAGTGGCTACAGGAAATCTGGCAACAGGACAATGCACCATGCCTCAGAACCAACTTTTAGCTGTCTGAAAATTTCTGCAACTACATCATCCTTAAAAGCTGACTACCAAACTCCCCAGATTACAATCCCCTTCTTTATTATGTCTAAGGCTCAGTTGAGAAATAGACCCACAAAATTATATGCAACACCAAAGATGAATTGAAAGCAAGCATAACAATAGCATTTATATATTTAAACAAGGAGACAATCAGAAAGACTTGCAAGAGATTCTGCAGTCATCTGTAGGCTATTGTTGACTTCTTTGAATAAATTTAATCTACTGTATTTTGAGATATTTTCATGTAAGTGAGATGTCAGTATCAATTTCATTTTTGCATGATTTGATGACCCATCATATGCTTTATATAGTACTGCTCATAAAAATCTAAAAAAACAGAATTTGTTTCTAGCAGTTTATTTAGATCACTCCTGACCAAAATTTTTCATGGCCCTTTCAATATTTGGTAATAAAATATTTTATGCATATTCAAATATTTACAATCAGTATTTTAAGAACCATAGAATATAAATGCAAGCTTGTTATTTTGGTTTGGTTTGGTTTTATGGTACATCAGCCATTGTAGGTCATAAATCCCAAATGCAGAAATGGCAATGCGCGTGCGCAACTGGACCGTACTCATTTACATAAGCATGGGCCCCGGTGGCATAAAAGCTGTGCATTTCTGACAGTAGGAGTGTTGGTTTTGAGTTAGCCAGATCCCCGCATGCATTTCATTTAGCTATCAATTGCCATTTTAGAAGAAGATGAAGACAACGACGAAACAGTATTATTATCATTATCATCATCATACAACTACAAGCTATTTCAGCATTATGGCTGAGGGTAAATTCGACCTCAAACTCATACCGGAATATAACGGAACAACATCAGTTGTGGACTACTTGGAAAGAGTAGACCTGATTTGCAAACTTTCAAGAGTTGACAAGGTCAAGCAAGTAATCCCTTTGTGACTGGCCAGAGGGGCATTCGATGTCTATCAGCAATTGTCGGATGCAGATAAGAGCAATGTGACCCGGGTAAAAGTTGCGCTGCACAGGGCCTTTGTGCTTGACTCATGTGAGGTGTACAAGCAGTTTTCAAGATGCACTTTACACTTGGATGAGTTGGTAAATGAGTTCTACACAGCATTGAAGAAACTCTCCATCCTGTTCAGAGGAAGCATGCGTTCATGGCCGGACTGCCTCCCCATACCCAGGAGTTGTTGTGTGCATCTGCTGATATTGACCACATCAAAACAGAAAGCATACTCAGCAGAGCAAGGAGCATTGTGAACAATGAAAAGGTTGCTGCCACCATCGACCGATCAGCCACAGAAAAAGTGCCTCTACCCAAGCCCATAGAGAACTTGCTGTATTGTTTTAACTGCACTGGGCCCAATCATCTGGCTAAGCACTGCCAGTTTGAATGACCGAGACAGCGCCGTAAGCCAACCCTCCAATGTTACAGATGCCAGAAGGAGGGCCACATCGCATCAAAATGTCTGGAAAACGTAGAAAGGGCCGAGATGTGAGTGCCACTCTCGCCCCGGAAAAAATGGAAACCAACCTGCTAGTGATGCGTGTGTGTATCAACGGAGTGATGCGTGATGCATTGATTGACTCAGGGTGTACACAGTCTCTTATGAGGAGTTCGGTTTGAGGCCAAACGAGTGGGGACAAGACAGAAGTGCTGACCGTTGACGGAAAAAGCATGACCAGCAGGAGAGTGACTAGTGTTAATCTGCGGGTGGATAAGAGGACCCCCATAGTGGTTGATATGCTAGCCATGGATCTACTGGGATTCGATCTCCTGCTTAGACTTGACATCATCCACCTGTTGAGCAGTGTTCATATAAATGAGTACGGTGAGGCCAATTTTCCAAACAAAGTTATCAGTATCGGCGCTGCTGACGGAGTGAAAATAGAATGACCTGACTTTGATATCATATTTGACCCAACTGAGAAAAAGTGGACTGCGACTTGGAAGTGATCAGGTGAGTGGCCGCCAAAACAGCTGATCAATCAGACACCTGAATACACTGTGCTGGAACACGCTCAAAAGGACTATAATTGCGAATTGCAAACTTGGATTCACAATGGATGGCTGATACCATACCTGGAGAAGAGCTCAGTCTCCTGAGAGGATTAATCCCGCTAATGGCAATTGTTCAGCATAACCAAGGAAAAGTGCGACCTGTTATGGATTACCACGAACTAAACAACCATGTGGAAGCGTCCACAGCACTTGCTGATGTGCGTTCACAAAAACTGAGAGACTGACGTAGGAAGGGGTACGTGTCGGTGTTGGACTTAAGAAAAGCCTACCTTCAGGTGTATGTGCACTGTTCTTTATGGCCGTTCCAAACCGTGATGGTAAAGGGCCTGACTAGGATGGGATTTGGGCTTAACATAGCCCCATCCATTATGCAAGCAATTGCGGAGACTGCTCTATAAAATGATGTTCAACAGGCAACATCAGCATACGTAGACGATATATTCATCAACAACAGCATGGTGCCTACAGAGCGAGTGAAGCAGCATTTTCTTTGGTTTGGGCTAGAGAGCAAGGATCTGGAGCAGCATGAAGATGGCACATGAGTGCTTGGATTGGAAGTCTGGGGGGAATGTGGCACTTTGTGATGGAAGCATAGAAGTGTGATTCCAGATGTCCCAGAGGTTGTGACACATCAAACTATTTTTTCTCTGTGCGGGAAACTGATTGGGCATATGCCAGTGTGTGGGTGGCTCCGAGCAGCAACGAGAATGATAAAGCGAAGGGCCAATGCTGTGACCCGAGGATGGGATGACACCACAGAGGATGCCCCACTATGACAAATGGTTGGGAAATAATAGCCAGGGTGACGCAGAGCGATCCTTCGCAGGGCCTATGGTGCATGACTGGACAAGACATCAATGTGTGGGTAGATGCAAGTTACCTGGAGACCAGTGTGTTCCTGGAATGCAATGATGTTGTCTTCGAAGGTGCGTGTTGGCTGCGACCCACGAGCGATGCCCCAGCACATTAACTTGGCTGAACTCGATGCAGCACTGAAGGGAATCAATCTGGCATTACAATGGAAATGCAAAGTCATGCACTTAAAAACAGACTCGGTAAGCGTGTATCACTGGCTGGTGGACATGCCCACCGGAAAGACCAGAGTACACATGAAGGCCACCAGGGAAATGTTGCACCGCCAATGATTGGAAATAATAAAGTCGCTGGTAGAAGAGTATGAACTGTCCATGGACATTGCTCTGGTACCGCAAAGGTGGCTTGAGAGGATGAAATCTGTAACTGAGCCTGTACCTCTGACTTATGCCACGAGGAGTAATGGAATTACAAGTTGTCAAATAATGAAAGTGCATGAGAGTAGTGGACATCCAGGCATTCGACGTACTACGTATTTTGCCTGGCAGGTTTGCCCAACGATTACCAAAACAGATGTAAGGTCAACTATAAGAGCATGTGAACAATGTCAGACGATTAATCCAGCCCTAGTTCATTGGACAAAGGGGAGATTAGTGATAAAAGCTAACTGGCAAAGGCTAGGGATAGATATAACCCACTATAATGGCAAACACTTCCTGACAATCACCAATTGAGGTCCAGCATGTTTTACCATTGGGCGGCCATTGCCACGGCAGGACTCCGGAAACATCATTCAGCATCTCGAAGCAATATTCTTTGAGCGTGGCCCACCGCAAGAACTGCTTGCTGACAACAACACTGTGTTCTCTAGTGGGGAGTTTTCCGCCAGCTGGGGAGTGCACCTGCAGTTTCGGTGTGCCTATGTGCCAGCAGGCAACAGAATCGTAGAACGATGCCACCGCAGTATTAAGTGGATTGCAGCTAGGACGAGGTGCTCTGTTCAGGAAACGGTGTACTGGTACAATGTCGCACCCAAGGATAATACATCATCGTTGACTGCACCTGCCAATGGAAATATCGACCCAGTGCCCATGTCACTGGTCTCTGCACAAAACCGGTACCGTCTGGGCAACCCTGTATGGGTCAAACTGCCTTGTTATCGATGCACGTCCAAGTTCCAAGAAGGAACGGTAACAGAGGTGATCAGCCCACAAACTGTTATTGTTGACGGCGTCCCATGCCACATGAAGGACGTGTGACCTCAGACAAATGCCATCCTGTCTGGCGGAACAGATGAGACTTCAGATGACACTGGGTATTTCACAATACCTGACCGACAGGCAGCACAAAATGGAGTAACCTCAGAATCATGCCAGAGGTTGCCAACGTAACTTTGCCTGTGCTGTGATCAGGGGGGAGTGTAGAGAATGCATGACGAGGTAAACGTCATGGTGGCGGACGCAGAAATGTCAATGCGCATGCGCGACTGAACCGAAAGCAAGGCCCGTACTCATTTACATAAGCATGGGCCCCAGCGGCATAAAAGCTGTGCATTTCTGAGTGTAGGAGTGTTGGTTTTGCCTTAGCCAGATCCCCACGTGCATTTTGTTTCACTATTGACTGCCGAAAACGAAACAGTATTATTATAATACAACTACAACATATAAACAGTTCTATTTCAGTGATAATCAAGATTCTGTATTTCCTTCGGTGATCATGGCCACCATGTCTGAAGAAAATAATACAAGAGACATGATGCCAAGTTTGTAAAAAAACATGAAATTCCCTCAATCTATAATGATTTAGAGTTGCATGTTTACCACTGGTGTTGGAAAATTTTGCTTCTTGAAAATATCAATTAATGCTACTATCAGGATGCCCTAGATCATTTTCTTATTCCATACACTGAGGACAAGCTAGGTAACAATGAATTTCTCTTCCAGGATGACCTTACTCCACTCCACACAGTGAAATCTATAAAAGAATAGTTCAGAAAAAAGAGGACACCTGTTTTTGATTGGCCTGCAAATAGCCCAGATGCAAAAATTTATGGAGAATCCTCAAGAAGAGATTAAAAAAAATACTTTCCATCAAATCTGGAAGAATTGAAACAAGTCATTACTGAAGTGTGGGCATCAGTGTCACCAGAGACTTGTCATGATTCAATCAGTTCATTACTAAAATGAATGCAAAAAATCTTAAATACCAAAGGTACAACAAAGTATTAAGTGTACTAATACAGTTCTTCAAAAGTGTGTTCATCAATGAATACTTTTTCTTTGTAAAGAACAGCTTTTTTGTTGTTTTGTTATAGATATAACAATCTTCATGTTTCAAAAAAAAAATTTATTAAAAAAATAAACCTGTAGCAAAATACTACCAAATAATTTTCATAAATCAAAATGATATACTGTTAAGAGTAAACTGTCAAAATTTAAACAAATTCGAACCAGAAGTATATATATATATATATATATAAATGAAGTGCCTAGAATAAAATGGTTATCATCATGGGAAATGACACACCAGTTTGAGTTTGAGTGTTAACAGCACATCAACTTCTGTGGATGGCTTAATGCCAAGAAGGTGAGATTGGTTTTGTCTTTTGTGTAAGTTATGGGTATGGGTTTTATGATAGTTTGTGATTATATTTGGTCAGATTTTAGTGAGAAATTTGATTTGGTCAGATTTTGATGAAAAGGTTGGTTTCTTTTACAAAACTAAATATGTCCACTGGTTTGGTGTTTTTGAAAAAGTCCTTTAGGTTGCTCATCTGGCAATATTTGGGACGAGTTTGCCAGAAACAGTCACAGTTAAAGAAAATGTGTATGACAGCCAGGGGTACTTTGCACATAGTACTTATTGGGGTGTCCTCTATTTGAGGAGGGGTGAATGAGTGTGACCAATTCAAAGTCTATAAAGTATCACTTCTTCCTTTCTGTTTCTTCTGTAATCTGCCGACCACTCACTCATAGTATCTTGTATATGGTAGAGCTCTTGTGTATTTGATCATTCCATGATTTTTGCCATTTGTCATATATGAATTTTTTAATGGTTGGTATGAGATTTTTGTATAGGATAAGTCTGTCAATTGTTGCATCTTTGTCTGCCCTTTCATTACAATGTATACTAATGTAGCTTGGTATCCAGGTGAGAATTGCCCAGTCAGCTGGGGCTGTAGAATACAGAGAGGTAAAACCCTCTTCCTCAAACAAGTATCCTGGATATGACACTAAACAATCTGATGGTGAGGTTCCAGTCATTCTGAAGCTCTGGGGAATGCAGAACACTCCTTTATAGCCATCGCTCCCAGGTCCACTCTGGCTTGTAGTGGTAGCACCTGATAGGGTCCTATCTATTGGTCAAATAGAATTAAAATGCATACTTATGCTAAACTAAATTACTTGAAATAAAAGTGTTTTGATATTTAAACTGCGTGCTTATGCTAAACTGAATTGTTTGAAATGGAACTGTTTTTGACATTGAAAGTGTACTTATGCTAAACCGAATTGGTTGAATTAGAATTGCTTGACCAAACTGAATAGCTTGAGATAAATGTTTTGACAATTAAACTGTGTACTTATACTAAAGTGAATTGCTTGAAATAGAACTCATTATTTGTATAAAAATGGATCTGGCATTAAATAATGTACAAAGGCTGATATGCCATAAAAACCAACCAAACAATCAGGTGAGAATGATGCTATTATTTTTGGAAAGTGTTCATTTTGTTTAGGAGTTTTCTAATAAAAGGAGTTGATGTATCTTTGTTCAGTAGTGCTGAGAGGACTGAATTGAAATCTGAGTAGATAAATTTAGAGGATTTGTGGTTAGCTATAATGTTCATCGCTAGCAATAATTTCTGTACTCTAAATTGATGATTCATTTGGGAGACATTTTAGCAGTTCTTGGTTTTGGAGGACTTCCATGGGGCCTTCCAGAAGTTGTTGAAACAGTACAACAACTGCATTGCAGCCGGAGGAGATTACTTCAAAGGGGACTAGAGTTTCATGTGTGTACTATCAATAAAAGTGCCCATACGAAAAAAGTCTGGAAACTTATTTAATGACCCTTGTATTAAAAAAGTCTGTGTAAATCAACACACAAAATCAGTTTCATTGTTGTTGTTTCTTCTTCATCTCTGTCTCACAGGTACCTCTTTCACTTCCATCAAATTCATTTTTTTTATTATTTCTTGCTTCTGAAGCTGAGATTTGTTTTTTTGTAGAGCTGAAAACTCACCTATTCAAAATACAGGTCATTTGAATAAGCAAAATTTGGCACTGCTCAGCCACCATAATGATCAGGTTTTCATTAGTGTTGTGTTGGCCATCCTCTTCTGACCAAACGACACACCAAATATGGTCTCCTTGACTGACAAGGACAGCCATCCTCACTAACGGCAGCCAGTGGTTCAATCTGCTTTTTGCAACCGCCACATTCCTACCTGATCTCATGATTACATATCCAGGGCAGGTTTCTTGCATCTGATGCTTCTTTGTGGTAATATGACTTATCTGTGGAAGTATCACCTGGATCTGCATCAGGCCCATGGCTACTTGCCTCAAGGAATGTGGTTAATGCATTGCTCATTGTGATCTTTCTTACATTCTGAGAGGAAGATTCACTGTCACTCATACTTTCCAAGGCACTTGAACCCACAACAGAATGCAGGTCCCTTATGTGGTGAGACATCTCATCAAGGACATTCTGTTGGCTAATCACACCTGTAACCTGTCTGATTGCATAAGGGGATGTGCACCATCTATCTAGGAATTTCGTCCAGACATGATCTTCCACCTAGTAATCAGTATGTTACTGTTCAAGTTCATCTGAGAGCAGTGTATCAATGCCTTTCAGTCAAACTTGGTAACAATGGATCATGTTGGTAGGGGCAGTCAGTGATGATACATCGTCCTTTGGAGTAATTAATGTTAAACCAATAAACCACTTCCATCACTGAACATAATTTTCTCACTACAATCCCTTTCACACTCCAATGACACCATTCTGTGATGACATAGGACATGTGCACAGTGAAAGCATAGTCGAACTCCCCATTCATTTAGGAAGTCTCTGAAGGCCTTACTGCAAAATGCCAAGTTATTGTCAGTGAGCATTTCAGTTGGTGGACTGTGTTCGCAGAATAAAGTTGGTTGGTTAGGTTTTATGGCATATCAACCTTTGTAGGTTATTTAATGCCAAATCCATTTTAATACAAATAATCAGTTCTATTCCAAACAATTCAGTTTAGCATGAGTACACAGTTTGTCAAAAACATTTCTATTTCAAGCTATTCAATTTAGTCAAACAGTTCTAATTCAAACAATTCAGTTTGGCGTAAGTACAGTTTCAATTTCAAAAACAGTTCTCATAAGTACAAAGTCAAAAACAGTTTTATATCAAACAAATCAGTTTAGCATAAAAACATAGTTTAAATATCAAAACAGTTCTATTTCAAGTAATTTAGTTTAGCATAAGTACGCAAATTAGTTCCATTTGACCCATAGATAGGACCCTTATCAGGTGCTACCACTCCGGGCCAGAGTGGACTTGGGAGCGATGGCAATGAAGGGGTATTCTGCATTCCCTAAAGCTCCAACATTACTAGAACCTCACCATCAGATTGTTTAGTGTCACATCCAGCACACTCATTGAGGAAGAGGGTTTTACCTCTCTGCAGAGAAGCAGTTGGTGTATTCTACGGCCCAAGCCAACAGAACAGAGCTTCCAAGTATTCAACAATGCTTACCACATCTTGCTGTCTCAGGTGATGCCAGACAGAAAACTGCATAGGCTCACAGTCAACAAGTAGTGTCTGCCTTGGTACTGGGTGACATCTATTTCTTCTCAATACCAACTCTATACCTTCTGCCAACATATGGGTGGTGAGTCATTTGACAAGCACTCTTTGTAATTTCTAACTACAACCCTCATTGACACCTTGAAAATCATGGGATCAACCTGCTTGATAAAATACAATGTTCTCCTTATGCCAGGGTGACCACTTTGATGATGGATGGACTTTATTTAGTCAGAGTTGGGATTGCTCAATGATCCAGTACTTACATGGTTTTGTGGTTCTCTTGTCTTCCTAATTAAATCAAGCCATCATTGCAGTATTTGCATTAGACGATCTGTTTGGTTATGTTCTGACTTCTAAGTTATATCCATCACTAATATGTACTCTTCAACCAAATTTGTGAGTGCACTGAACTGTCATCTGATTAGTATTTCATCTGCCACTTTGGTATGCATCTTTGCCTTTCCTGTAAGGGTGGTCCATTGATTTATTTTGGTTGGGTTTTATGGCATATCAACCATTGTAGGTTATTTAATGCCACATCCTATTTTTACATATATATCAAATGTATATGATTTGTAAACTCATTTTGTAGATACATTATTTAACAAGCCTAAGCTTGGTTTTTCTATACAGTTAAATGGTTTCAAAAATTGCTACATAACAGTAACAAAGTGACATCAGTCATTTGTTTGCACACATTTAAATGGATATACATATATGATTTTTAAGGGAATAATTTGAAAGTAATTTCATTTTTAAATGAGTTAAAACTCATTTTTTTGCACTTTGGTAATGCTATTGTTTCTGCACAATCAAATGATTTCAATAATTGCTATCAAACTAATATTTCTATTCAATATTAATTATTTGTTTGTACATGGTAAAGTGGTTACAAGTATTGCTATTTTACATTAATCATTCTGTTCAACACTATTCATTTATTTGCACAGTTAAATGATTCCAAGTATTGCTATGCATCAGTAAGAATTCAATTAATCATCAGTCTTTTGTTTACACAGTTAAAAGATCAAACAGTTCTATTTCTAACAATTCAATTTAGCTTCAGTCATTTATTTGGATACTGTTTAAATAGTCAAATAGTTTTATTTAACCTATAGATATAGGAGCCAATCAGGTTCTATCACTCCAGGCCATAGAGGTCCTGAAAGCAATGGCAATGAAGGGCTACTCCACATTCTCCAAATTTCCAAGACTAGAGCCTAGCCTTCAGATGGTTCAGGGTCAAATCAGGGTACTCATTGGGAGAGGGTTACTCCAATGCAGTCAGTGTATTCTACAGCTTCAGTCAACTGGGCTGAATCTATTTGTGTACTCAGGCAGAATCAGTAAAGAGATGCAGCATAGTTACCTCCAGATATGATATATTCAATACAAAGAATATATCATATCTGGAGGTTTTATTTCCGATTTTCTTTCTTCCATACTTCATGCTCTTCTGAAACAGCTGCATAGTTTTGTTTACAGTTTGTGTACTCATGTGGTCTGTTCTGCTTTCTCCACATCTTTTACATACTGGAGGTCTAGTGCATTTTTCTCTGACAGTTGTGATATCTGAGTGGGCTTGGAAGCATGTTTCAACTTTAGTTATAGTATATCCCATTTTTATAACAGTAGTGGTTTTGTGGGTGTTGGAGCTGAGAATATATGAATTTATTAGGATTATTTTGGAGTGTTGCAAGTCATGTGGCCACTTGGGTAACTGAGTCAGACTTCTTAACCATCAGGGTCCCATTCTAAAGCATCACAAGTTGCCGCCCATGGCCAACTGGTGTCCTCAGGGGTGGGAATCTTACCCCTCTACAGAGGTGCAGTAAGTGTATTCTACTGCTCCAACCTTTGCATTAATAGGACAGCAGCCAGAGATCAAACCTGGACAAGGCTGTTTGCATTTCATACAGCACTAATACCCTTGAAAACTATTCTCCCTTCAGATATGGGTAATTGTGACGGCAAAATTATTAAAATCCCAAGACGGGAATTTATTTTTCGCACATGTGAAGACGGGGCAGTCTGGCACTTGATCCCTCGTAGAATAAGTCCTTGTTCAGAGTCCTTTCTCGGGCATATAGGAACTGGCATATTATGTGGGGGTTAATTTGGGGCTAAACTGACCGCCGCTGGCAAGGGGTTTCCAAATTTCACATTACACACACACCCACCAGGCCACTAGCTCTTCCTACCCCTAGAATATGTATGTAGGTATGGACCTCTAGGTTTTGGTATGATAATATTAACTATAGTAGTTGACAACTCCGGTTTCCCGTATAATATTTTTAAAGGAAAGAATAGGACAATTTAGGCGAGAATAACATGAGGCAAAAAAAGCTGAAAAAGAAACATAAAATAAGCAACTTGATAGTAGACGACACAACGAACAAACTTCAACACGTGGGGGACATTAAAATATAATCTTTTTAATATACACGCGGACACACATATTTAATGTGTCGGCTATATTATCAGCAGATAAAACAAATATAAATGTCTTTCTTCTTTTTCTTTTTTTCTTTCATCTTTCTTTAAATTAAGAGAGAGAGTATATAATTGGGTGTAGGGAGAAACAGTCTTAATGTTTACTTATCTTTTCGGCGAGTTCCTTCAGAGAGTATTTTCTCTTTTACAGGCTGACGGAATTTTATATATTCATAATGCTCAGGCTTGAAGGCATAGGTCCTTCTTGTCCAAGATTCTTTCCGCTTTCTTCACCCTGAGTCTTGGCATCAGATCCCACGTCCTCTCACGGCGACCTCATCTTCAAAAACTCTTCTTCACCCGGAGTTTGGCATGAGACTCCATTCACCGCAACCTCTGTTCCAAAACTGATTTTCTTTACCCCTATTTCCGCTGATGGAATGAAGGTGCCACTTCCGTTTTAGGGTTCTGGCCAAACTTTTCGCCTCTATCTTCCTCCTTCCCTGTCAGGCGATTCCTTAGGACCACTATCTCTTTCACCCAATCACAGAATGCAAACATCTGTTGGCTTTCATTCTGACCTGGATTTATTACTTAGGCCATGAGGAATTGACATATTACTATTCCTCTTTTTAGCGGTCAGCCTTTGACAGCTTGCTAATTCAAACACGGAGGGATAGTAGTAATTCTTTATTTCTCTCCTCTCAGTGGGAGACCATGTGACAGTAATTAATAAAGCAGACTGGACTTTAACCTTGGTAAGGCGACTGGTCTAGGAGAAGAAAAACCCTGAATTCAAACCCATTAAAACCCCTGCTTAAAAAGATTGACCACATGTAACATTCTGCTTACTAAAAGGAGTTTGGTTATATATATATATATATATATATATATATATATATATATATACACACACACACACAAACACAGCATTAAAACAGAATGATATCTCAGGTTCGGAATGTAAATTGAAAAAGGCAACAAACATCCTATTCAAAATTTTATTTTACAATAAGAAAGAATAATATTTGCTATTTCATTTTCTTATTGTCATCACTTGTTTTAAAAATTATGTTGTCCAAATGCTTGCATTCATAAGTTATATATTCCTGAAACTTCTGCAGTATTCACTCTGTCATTTCTTCTGGCTTTGCAGCAATTTCATGACTAATAAAATTTTACAGTTTGTTAGATGTCTGCAGCATATGCTTAAAGACATGAACCTTCAGCTATCTCCAAAGGAAATAAGCAAAAAAAGATAGATCTGGTAAACAAATTGGCTATAAGATGTTACACCATAGTAAGATGAAATGCCCTGAAAAAATTTTCCTCAGTTCACCTTTCTATACCATAAAGGCAACTGAAGTGACATGATTGCTGCTGCTCAAAGACCAATCTCCCACTATTACTAGCATTTGTGCAGTGGCAATTTTAAATCCAGGAGATAGTTCTAGTGGATCTTATATATGCATCCACTAAAGAAAAATAAAGTTCTTCTATATATTTTTTGCAGTTACTCTTTTATTCCAACAAATATAGATGAAACATGCAATACTATAAAACAATGAATTTTAGTATCAGATAGCTTTTCGTTTTATTTTTCTACAGAAAATTAATCCATTTGGACAAGCTGTTTGATTATTGTATACAATGTGCTACATCAATGTTGTTCCATTCATCTCTGATTGCTTCCAAGAGAAGATCAGTGTTTCAACATTTTCTCCCTATTCGTTTGACTTTTATACAGACCTATATCATATTTACCCAATGCTCGGGCAAGATATGACACAAGGTCAATTTTCTGAGCAGAGTTTAACAGGTCTGAATTCAGAGTTTTCCTTCTCCTAGACTAGTTGCCTCACCAAGGCTGAAGAACCTAGTCTGCCCTACTATTTATCCATAGCTGGAGGGAGAATAATTGGATTCATACCTTTCACAAGGGTATTAGTGCTATGTGAAATGCAATCAGTCTCGTCCAGGATTTGAACTCGTATTGCCGTGTCCATTTCCTATGACGATAACCATTACACCACGTGCACAGACTTATATGTTATCTATGGGTCAAGATCTGATAAATGTTAAGGCCAAAAGACTGCTACTCAAACCATGATTTTGTTTCTTTTGTCTTATGTTCTGAAGCTTTATCTTGTTGAAAAATGATTCCTTGTCTTTTATTACACCTACACAACTTGTCCAAGTCAGGAAACAAACCTTCCTCATTATTTTAGTACTCCTTTGCATTAATATAGTTAACATTGTTAAATAAAGTAGATTAGTAAAGCAGGCTATGGAATATAAACCATTATATTCTATAGCCTGTTTTACTAATCTACTCAGGCACTACCAATACCAACTGCCAGCCATTTATATATACACTGTCTTTCACCTTATCTTAACCATTATGGCTATGATACCTAAAATCCCCAGTTTAGAAAAAACTGTTTCACCCGTGACATCAGACAACAAAACATTGAATATACATCATGAGAGAACTTCTGTTACAAATAGACTATTTTTTGAAAGGGATTAATTTTGCTGGCCTTTCAGAAACAAAATTATTACCACAGGATAAAATAAAAGTAAGTAATTTGGCGACCTTAGTTGAGGGTGACCCAAAGACTCCCTTTTCAATAGCAACAACAATGATGTGTAAGGGAGGTCACTACTCCATTCCCTGGATTGCACCACTTTACCCTTGATCCTTACCTCATAATGCCGAGTGTTAAGGAAGGTGGTATCAAGTATCATTTTGGTATGACTCAACCTGGGATTGAACCCCAGGCTCTCAGACCATTTGCAGCAGTGTGGTAGCAGCCAAAAATATATAAACAGCAGGCAGAAACCAAAAGTCAAATCAGCAGTGGGCTCGCCCAGAGGTCAAAAGAGAGGTATCTTTTTCCTCTCCCAGCAGCATGAGGTCTGCATCCTTACCATCAGCCAAAGCAGAAGACATGGAATCCAACCAACCAGAGCCGCGGACCCAGCATAGTCAACCAGGCCAATCAACTACATATTTTAAGCATATGAAAAATTTAATAAATTTGATAGCAAATATGTATTAAAATTGCTTATCATTCAGTAAACTATGGATCAGTGAAAAATATTGATAGATTATTTAGAGTCAAACTTGCAAGTGGGGAAAAACTAGCATTCACAATGCTGGCTTTTACTAACCTTCAGTCAACAACTTTTAAAATAAAATAAAAATTAATTATACTCCTAGAGACACTTTATCACAAATAAAAAAGGTTATCTTTTTCTTAAAAATATTTTTATTACAGTAAAAATTATCAAAAATAAAATAAGATAAAAGGGAAAAATGCAAATTTATACAATTGACATCACTCAACTTAAAGTACCAAATCCACTGGCAATACATGTTTTGGCGGCGCATACAGGTCTAACAAACTGGAAATATATAGCTCGAACTGTGCACAGTGGCGACTCTTAACTTATCTTAACATTGCTTCAATTGTCTAATCGAAGCGAAAGGTATGATTAAGGGTGTCAAAGCAGCCTTTCTAGGGGAGCACTGCTTGCTTTGTGCGGGGATTAGAAAAGGTATCCCAAATGAATGCTTTGCCTCAAAATCTGGCCAGTAGCCGTGGCTGGCAGATTGTTCATTTAGTGGTAACAATATTAAGGACAATAAATCGGCACTATCAAGAAATGACAAGCATACAAATCGGTTTTCCACCTCCGTTGGCATGAAAGTTACATGCTAGAATGTACAAACATTACTTGACAAGGAGTTGTCTGAAAGGCCACACCGCAGGACTGCTCTGTTAGCCAGGGAGCTTTCTCTGTATGATATTGACATTGCTGGTCTCTCTATGAGACACGTCTTGCTGATGTCGGTTAACTCACAGAAACCGGCTCCGGTTATACTTTCTTTTGGAAGGGGAAACCTGCTGATGAAGCAAGAGAACACAGTGTAGGTTTTGCCATCAAATCCTCCCTTTCAAAATACTTGCAGGAACTTCCATTTAGAAATCAGAACGTATTATTTCTTTACGTCTCCCTCTGTGACAAAAACATTTTGTCACAATCATATAAGTTTAAGCCCCAACCATGGACTCCCCTGAAATAAACATACTCTCTTTTTATGATGAGTTAAGATAACTATCTCTCAATATTCCAGATGATGATAAGATCATTCTACTTGGCGATTTGAATCCAAAAGTGGGTAGGGATTCTCAAACTTGGAAATGTTTAGGTTCACATGGATTGGGAAAGGCAAACAGCAAAAAAAAAAAAAAAAAACAAATACAAAGGTCCATGGCAACACCCATGCTCTAGACACTGGCATATGATAGATTATGTTATTGTTCACCAGCGTGATCTACAAGATCTACACCATGTTCGAACTATGAGAGGCGCTGAATGTTGGACAGACCATTGCCTGCTAAGAGCCAAAATGGCACTCAAAATTCACCCCAAAGCACAACATACCACCACACCACATGCAAAAAAGCTTGAGATCTCAAAGTTTTTACCTCTTCCTGAAATAAAGAACATCTTTCAGAATGCACTTACCTCTATTGAACTGGATGAAACAAATTTATGGGAGGATTTTAAGGTGAAGGTACTTTCTGCTGCTCAAGACATTTTAGGATTTCGGAAAAGGAAGTGCCAAGACTGGTTTGTGGAAAATTATGAGGAAATTGATGCACTCCTTGAAACAAAACGCAATCTTTTCCGAAAAACCTTGTCAACAAATCTGGCCAACCAAGCAAAAATGGAAGCTACAAAAACATACAAGGATTTTCAAAAAGTGGCACAAATGCATATGCGCAAAATCCAAAACCAGTGGTGGCTCAAGAAAGCAGAAGAAGCACAACTTGCAGCAAACAGCAAAAACTCGAGATTGTTCTACCAAATAATCAAAGAGTTCTATCAACCGCAGCAATCAATTTTTGCTCCTCTCAAATCAAAAGATGGTGCCACCTTGAGACGACCAGAAGATATCAAGAAGTGATGGTGTGAACATTATAGCGAACTCCTTAATCGCCATCCAGTCGTTGACGAATCAGTATTGGATCTCATTAAGCAACATGAACCAATCATGGCTCTTGATGAAGTGCCTTCTAGAGGTGAGATAAAAGCTGTCAGTCAAATGAACAACAACAAAGCACCAGGAATAGATGGCATAACAGCAGAGATTCTAAAAAATGGCAGTGAGAAAATGTTTGATCTACTGGAGCAAATCATCCAAAGTGTATGGGAAAGTGAAGTACCTCAAGACTGGAGAGATGCAATAGTTGTATCTTTGTATAAGAAGGGTTTGAAGTCAGACTGCAGCAATTTCAGGGGCATATCTCTGCTGTCTATTCTTGAAAAATTGTTTTCAAGAATAATTTTAAATAGATTAGTCCGCACAATTGTCAATGGAATTCAACCAGAATCACAGTGCGGCTTTCATGCAAGCCGTGGCACTGTGGATATGATTTTCAGTGCTTGGCAATTGCAGGAGAAGTGCAAAGAACAGAATCTGCCATAGTACCAATGTTTCATTGACTTATCAAAGCTTTTGATACTGTAAACAGATCAACTCTTTGGAAGATCTTACTGAAATTGGGCTGCCCTGAGAGATTTGTGGGTCTGATTCGTTCTCTTCACAATGGAATGAAGGCCAGAGTTAGTTTCAATGGCACTATACCAGAGGAAATATATCAACAATAGGGTCAAACAGTGTGACATTTCTGCACCCATGTTATTCAATATCTACTTTGCCATAGTCTTTCTCATAGCCTTTTATGAAAACTCAGACGGTATCTACATCAGATATTGTGAAGGTAATAGACGCAACGTACCTGGGCATGCGAAGCGCACACGAACGTGTCTGGCTTGTAGAGCGAAAGGTCGAAATAGATATGGCTGTCTCAAGCATATTTGACGATGGGAGATCTCGAACCAGCGAGAGGTAATTTGCACGTATGCAAATTCTTGCGAGATCTCGCGAACATAAAATACGCACGGTGACGGCTGGAAAGGATGATTCGTTCTGAGTGCGTCGACCGACAAACGCGTTGTTACAACTTGAAGAAGGAAGAAACGGAAGGAGAGAGAAAGACGGAAGGAAGGAGAGAGAGGGAGAGAGCGAGAGAGAGAGAGAAGGAAAAGCGCAGGAGAAAGAGGGACAGAAGCGCTCGAGTCAATACGCCCTGAAACGGGCTTGCGAAATCAATCGCAGCTTACCGACACACAGAATTGGGATTCGGTCATTGTCTCTAGTGTGAGGTGTACGTTGAAGAAACAGGAGTTTGTGAAAGGAAATCCAAGAATCGATTTCACGTTGTCATTTACGTCCGCTCTTGACAACATTAATTACAGATATCGGACATCTGGCAGTGTTTTTAATGTCCGTAGACAACTTTCTAAAACAAAAGTCTCTTCTTCATTGGTGAGGAAGCTGCTCTATGAGGATGACTGTGATATCGTTGCACATTCTGAAGATGAGTTGTAATGCTTTATGAACTATTTTGTATCTGCATGTAACTCATTCGGTTTAAAGATCAACCTAAAAAAGACTGTCGTCATGTACGATCCAACACCCGGATCGACAGGAAAATCTTCTGCATTGAAAGGGCTTCTCGGTGTTTTTCAGTTCTTAAAAAACGTGTGTGGTCCCAGCATGATATGAAGTTACATATGAAAATCATTGTGTATAAAGTATGTGTTTTGACGGCCCTCTTGTATACAAGTGAAACTTGGACGCTCTATAAACACCAACTAAAACTTCTTGAGGGTTTCCATCAACGGTGCCTGAGACAGATACTTCATATCAAATGGCAGTCCCATGCTTCAGATACAGAAGTATTAGGGAAAGCAGGGCTACCAAGCATCTACTCGATGGTAATGAAAAGTTATCTCCGATGGGTTGGTCACATTGTGCATATGGATGATGGTCGTCTGCCAAGGTAATTATTCTACGGTAAAATGTGGGAAGGAAAGAGAAGTGCATTAAAACTGAAGAAGAGATTTAAGGACACAATAAAATATTATCTGAAACAATCTGGACTATCTGTGGACCAATGGGAAGAAATTACTTTAGATAGAAGTAAGTAGCAGAAAATGATTCACGAAAGCATAGAATCCTTTGAGAATAACCATATACAGTACATTGCTTACAAACATCTAATTTACAAAGGCGAACAGGGTCCAGCACCAGGTCTACAAAGTCACCACGCTAACTGTGACATATGTGGAAAATTGTGCCTATCTTTTGCTAGTCTCAAAAGCCATCTGCATAAATGTGCAAAATCTATCTTGCACCCAAATAATGTCACTGAAAACAAAACTGATCGGTTGTGCCAATTCTGTGGCAAAATCTGTCGCAGTTTGGCTGGCCTGAAGAGTCACCTACAAACACATACAATTTTAGGGGGAGTAGGGGGAAGAGGACATGAGATAAGGGAGGTGGTCACGCTTGAAACAGAGAGGACAGCCATCATATACACACACACACAGAAAGATATATATTTGATGAGATTTTTTTTTTTTTAATTTTATGAACTCATCAGTTTCTTTACATTACCATCATCATCAGAACAAAAGATTTGAAAGGGACTTGAATTGCTAATCTATAAGAATTTTTGAAAAACTTACACATACACACAAGCAAATACTCCCAGCATTGCCACACAATTCTCATATGCACAGATATTAAGCCAATTTTTCCACATATCCAATAAGTATTTATATTCTTAAAAAGTCTTTGACATAAAAAGTAGTTTAGTTCTCTAGATTGTTTTGTTTTTAAGGGTATCAAGGCTAATGATAGACAAAAGTTTTCATACTAAATTTGGCTCAAAATTAGACATTTCTCAGTATTACTATATAGATTATAATGGTTCAACACTACAAGCTGATGTAAAAACTCCTTGCAAAATAGGAATTAATTTTTTCAACTTTATATGGAAGTTTTTTCTATGCTAAATTGAACTTGAGTGACCACAAAACCTTTGAAGATATTTCTCTCAGAGATGAATTAGTATAAAAATATAAAATATTTTTTTCTCCCCAACTGCGATTAATGTTCTTAGTTGGTTTCATAGAATTAGGATTAGGGTTAGCTTAAGGCAAAGGCTTCAGTCAGTAAATAGAAACAGCTTTAAAATTTTAAGATTTTCTTTTCATTTTCTGCAAATACCTTAGGTTTAAACAAATACTTAATTAGCATTAATTGTCAAATGAGTGAAAATAACAAAATAATAGTTATAATAGATAAAATAAAGTAAATAAATGGATTCAATGGTCCTTGAAATTACTACAATAAAATTAGATGCATGTTTTTATCAAATGGTTCCTAAAGGAAAATAGTTTCTTCACATTGAAAATATTCTAACCATAATTAAAAATTGGTAAGTTAGTGAAAAACCATTTAAATCCATAAAATGAACACTATTTTACTGTACACTATATCTTGGGTTAAAAAAAATTACATCAGATACTAATAATAAGGAGCTTAATATAGCAATAAATAATGAAATAGATTTAAACCAAAATATTAAGAATCCAAGTATAGATTATCCTAAGAACTAAAGGACTAATGCTTAGAAGGATCAAAATATTCTTCCAGACAGATATTCTTACCAATGATTTTTTTTTTTAATAGTAAATTTGCATTTTATTTTTTACTTATGAATTGCATAAAGTAAAGTTGGTGACCTTAGTTGAGGATGACTCGAAGGCTCCCTTTTCGATAGCTACTGCACCAAGGTGCAGGAGAGGGTGCAACTCCTTTCCCTGGATTGCTCCACTTTACCCTTGATCTTTATCTTACAAGGCTAAGTGTTAAGCAAGGAGACATCAAGTACCATTTTTTGAGTCTTTGGTATGACCCGACCTGGGATTAATCCCAGGTATCTCCGGCTATTGGTGAACACTCAAACCATTATGCCAATTGCATAACAGGATAAAATTTTTACAAATCTTAAATAAATCTTATTCCTAATTTATTTATTTTAAGATAAGAAACAAAATCTCTGAATTATTTTTTTCGATAATTTTGCAAATATAATAAATCTAATAAATTGCATGCATTTCATTGTAAACTTTAAAATCTGATCATAACAAATATCTAACAAATTCTAATTTGCTTAATATTTTTCAGTTGTTTGGATATTTGAATAAAGCATCTTGTTTATTAATAGAGGTGTACACTTATTTTTGTTATGTTACACAATAAATCTGTGGCTTATTTTTTAAAAATCAAAAATAAATCTGTTTTATTTTTCAATGGTTTTATGTGTAATATATATTTTCTAAAGAATTTAACCTAATTACTATTAAGGTGATTATCTGCAATTAATAAAAGAATATCAGCATGGATGAGGACTGGTAATTGAGGTTGTAGATGACAAATATGTCATTAGAAAAGTTGTAGTTAAGAGGTTTTTTAGCTGCAAGGGTCAGATTAGCTTTTTTATCAATAAGATATGCAAAGAATGTAACAACTACACATAGAAATCTGAGATTTGTGAATGAAGGGAATGATTTAAAGCAAAAATAGAGAGAAGGAGTATGAAGGAAAGATGAGGAGGAAAAATGGAGGAGAGGAGAGTATTAATG